>CAWUFW010002113.1:0-235000 GCA_963921515.1 Calotriton arnoldi
CCTGCCTGCCCACTCCGCACTGCAGGAGTGAAGAATATCCCAGTCCGCTACCCCCACCGCAGTCACCCCACACCCGACTAACAATTCAGGGTGATGGGTGACCGCGATGCAGGGAGAAGGTGGGGGAAGAAATCAGGGAACGAACAAAACACTGTGGTTGCTCAGGTACTGCAGCGTACTTTCTTGTCTACCACCCGACCAACAATGGGAAGACCGCAGCCGTGACCTTAAAAAAGAAGGGACAACAAAATATTACTGTGGGATCTCACACCATGACACAAATCCAATACATACATAACCAGGTGCACACAAGAACCCACATACCTCTGGCTTACCCAATCTTGTGGATGGAGAAGTCCTTGATACCACATGGAGCGAACTTCAAACTAGCCGACTCCACTTATCCAATGAAAGTAGGAAAATAACGTAAGAAAGGAAGGGCTGTGGAAGTCCAAAACAATGGTCTTGTCCCCAGAAGAAAAATTACACACCTTCTCTTCAAGGACTCACGTGAGGAATAGGAAGGGGAAAAACAGAAACAAAAAAACCCCTAGTCCAAAATAGCGAGGAACACAGGAAAACGACCGAACTTCTGTTCCTTCGTGATTCCGCCTAATCACACATAACGAGGCAGATAGGTAATATGCTTCCAGGAAATCCAATCCGGAGAGGGAGGAGAAACGCAGCCGCGTCTCTCCTCTAAATCAGTACTACTCCGTGTTACCGATGGCGGACTCATCCAGGGCCAAACAACAAGGAGGTAGAAAGGAAAAACCGGAAAAAAGAGAGTACCCAATATCCCCATCCAGGAGACTCACGAGAGTACGAACCAGGGATCCAACAGCAAGGCACCAGGAAATCCAAACAGGAACCGGAAGTCCCGAGGCAAGGGACCATAAAAGAAACCAAGCACCGGCATCACGGAGGTAGGTCCCCTTTATACGAATAGCCCAAGGGACTATCCACAAATTCTCATGTGCACCCAATCATGCATGCAGAAAGAAACGACAGGGGAAAGGGAAGGCACCCGAACCCTACTTCCCCTAGATCCCAACAGTACCCCCTCCCAAACGCCTTCCCACTGGTCTCGGCTTCCTAGGGTGATGAACATGAAACAGGCGCACCAGCCTTGGTGCATGTACATGACTAGCCGGTTCCCAGGATCGATCCTCCGGGGCATACCCCTTCCAATCCACCAAATAGAATAACCTCCCCTGTCTCCTCCTGGAATCCAGAATAGCATGCACCTCAAATTCCTCATGACCCTCCAGCACAACAGGAGGAGGAGGAGGCAACGCCTGCAGGGTCTGAGTGCATGGCTTTAACAGGGATGTGTGAAAAACTGGATGGATGCTATACTCATCAGGCAAGGATAATTTCATCGCCACCGGATTTACCACTTGCAGGATAGGGAAGGGACCTACGAACCGAGGCTGCAGCTTCCTAGAACCCGCTAACCTCAAATTCTTCGTCGCTAGCCATACCATATCACCCACTGCATATAAGGGAGCAGGACGCCTATGCCTATCTGCCTGCTTCTTCATACTTAATTTGGAAGCCAATAACTGCTCTTGTGCTTTCTCCCATATCCCAATCAGCACTCTACTCAAGATGTCCACCGCAGGTACCTGCCCAGAAGGTTGTATGGGTAGGGATTTGGGATGAAATCCCATAGAACAAAAGAACGGGGTCATCCCTATGGCCGAGTGCAAGCTGTTATTATAAGCAAACTCAGCCAAAGGGAGGGCTGTTACCCAACTACCCGTCAGGGAGGACAGCAGACATCTCAAATACTGTTCCATAGTCTGGTTAGTACGTTCGGTCTGCCCATCAGTTTGTGGATGATAGGCAGAAGATAACCGTAATTCCATCCGTAACGACGAACAGAACTCAGTCCAGAAATGGGATACAAACTGTGCCCCCCTATCGGACACAATACCAGAGGGTAACCCATGCAATCTCACAACCTGAGCTATAAAGACCTCAGCCAACTCTTTAGAAGTCGGCAATTTCGACAAAGGAATGAAGTGTGCTGTCTTGGTAAATAGGTCCACCACCACTAATATGGTAGTACATCCTAAATCCAGTGGCAGATCAGTCACAAAATCCATACTAATAGTATGCCAAGGAATGGGTGGTACAGGCAATGGACGTAACAAACCAGACGGGGGCATATGCGAAGCCTTGCTTACAGCACAAACAGGGCACGAGGCCACAAACACCTGTACATCATGACCTAACGTGTCCCACCAAAACCATCGCAAGCAAATCTCCTTGGTCTTATTCATTCCAGGATGCCCAACAAGCGACGAAGAATGGCACCACGTAAGTACCTGTGTCCTTAATTCAGGAGGCACAAACAACCTCTCTGCATGGTACAATAACCCATCTCGCAGGGAAAAAACCGGATCATTCAACCACGGAGTCAAATCCAGGTGGCCTACCTCATCCTTCACCTTATCAAGGAAATCCTCTACTGAGGCACACCCCACAATTCTATCTGCCGATATCATGGGCCTATTATCGCTGTTAGACACCTCCTCCAAGGGACCCACGTATATGCGAGACAATGCATCTGATTTCACTTGTTGAGCTGCAGGCCTGTACGTAATGATAAAATCATATTCATTAAAAAACAAGACCCATCGCATTTGCCTTGGAGTTAAAGCCCTAGCAGAGCGAAAAAACTCCAGATTTTTATGATCCGTATAGATCGTAATGGGATGACGAGCACCCCATAAATGATGACGCCACTCCTCGAACGATAATTTTATAGCGAGCAGCTCCCTTTCTGCCACAGTATAATTCTGCTCAGCTGGTAACAACTTCTTTGAAAAGAAGGCTATGGGGTGCATCAGACCCGTATCACTGTCTCTCTGAGACAACACCCCACCTACAGCTAATTGAGACGCATCGGCCTCCACAAAAAGGGGAGAGCCGGATCCGGATGCATCAAAACCGGGGCAGTCGTAAACCTAACAATCAACTGCTCTAAGGCGGACTGAGCTACAGAGGACCAGACAAAAGACACTCCTTTTCTCAACAAAACAGTCATTGGCGAGATGAGATCCGAAAAATGTGAAATAAAACGCCTATAAAAATTGGCGAATCCAAGAAATACCTGAATATCCTTCACACAAGTAGGAGTAGGCCAATTCACAATGGCTTCAATCTTGCGTGGATCCATCTTAATACCGTTACTGGAGATCAAAAAACCCAAAAATTCCACATCTGCAGCACTGAATGTACACTTGTCTAATTTCACAAACAAACGATGCTCCCGTAATTTCTGCAACACCTGAGACACATGATATTCATGTTCCACAAGGGACTGAGAAAAAACCAAAATGTCATCTATATAGACAATCACGCACACATCCAGATACTCACGCAAAACCTCATTAATAAAAAACTGAAAAGCGGCAGGGGCGTTACATAAACCAAAAGGCATAACACAATATTCAAATAAACCAAACTTAGTACGAAACGCGGTCTTCCATTCGTCGCCCTCGCGGACCCGAATGAGATGATAAGCGCCCCTCAGATCGAGCTTCGTAAACACAGTTGCATGCCTTAACTGATCCAGTAACACAGATATCAGAGGGAGTGGATACTTGTTTTTAATCGTTACTTTATTCAATGCTCTGTAATCCACACACGCTCTAAGATCACCCTCCTTCTTAGGGATGAAAAAGATAGAGGAAGAAACAGGTGAAGAAGATGGTCGTATAAAACCAGAAGCCAACATTTCATCCAAATAACTCCGCAGATGCTTCTCTTCAGGCTCAGATAACGCATAAACACGGCTACAAGGCAAGGCAGCACCTGGCACCAAATCGATACGACAATCAAAGGGCCGGTGTGGTGGCAATACCCTTGCTTGTTCCTCATCAAACACGTCCTGAAAAGCAGTGAAGGGAAACGGTATGCGGTTCTGATCTCCACAATCACTCACTGCACAGGTTAACGGCACCACCCAATCAGTTGCCTCCTGATAACAATGCTGGAGGCAATATTCAGAATCCAAAGTCACTGTCCGTCTCACCCAATCAATTCTAGGGTTGTGTACCTGTAACCAGGGTACCCCAAGTATAACACCAAAGGAAGGGGCATCTATAAGATCAAAACAGATACTCTCCGAATGCCCATTATCACAAGTTACCAATAGCGGTTCCGTCTGTCGGACTATTGACCCAGACGAGAGTTCAGTCCCGTCAATTGCTCTCACAGGCTCAGGCTGTTCCTTGTACACACATGGAACCATCATTCTCTCGGCCAACTGGATATCCATAAAATTCCCAGTGGCCCCAGAGTCCAATAACACCGACAGAGTAGCCCTGCTACTGGTAGAAAACACAAAACAAGCCGTAATGGTAAAATGGCGAGGGACCCTCTGTACTGCTCCTGGAATGTCATAAGGGTTATTCCCACACACCTCATCAATAGATGATCCACTACAACATCGCCCTACAACAGCTATTGCCTTATTGGTGGAAAAGCTGGATGGTTTCACGGGGCACTCCCGAGCATAATGCCCCCCTTTCCACAATACAGGCACAAATTTTGGGTTCGTCGCCTTTCCTTCTCCTCCTTGGTTAATGGACCCCTAACCCCCCTATCTGCATAGGCTCTGGAACTGGCTTTGAGTCCCCCGTGTCCCGTGAATCCCCCTAACCACTACCATTCGGGAGGCCTGAAATCGTGTCCTCTCCCCCTCCGTTCCGACAGTCTGTGGTTTAATTTCACCACCAAATCAATAAATTCGGTGCAATCTTCAGGGGGATTTACAACCTGTGACACCACATCCTTTAGTTCTTCACACAACCCCTGATAAAACAATGATGTCCTTTTTGTAAGGGGCCAGTGTGTTTCTGCCACCAAACGATTGAATGTGGCTACGTATGTTAACAGATCCTGCTTCCCTTGTCTCAATTTAAGAAGCTCCGCATCACTAGCTTGCATGAATGCGTGTTTAGCGAAGAGACTATGCATCTGTGCCTTAAAAGCAGGAAAACTGTACAGCACCGGATCATCACTCTCTACCAAAGGGACGGCCCAACTAGCTGCAGTACCAGCTAAATAAGAAATGACAAACGCCACCTTTGCGGTATCATCGGGAAAGGCAGCAGCACGACACATAAAATGCAGGTGACACTGATTCATGAAGACCCCATATTTGCCACTGTCCCCAGAAAACCTCTCAGGTGCCGCTAGTGGGACGGGAACAGGGGTATTTACAGTAACGGCTATAGGAGGTCCTCCATTCCCTGTCTGAGCTGCAGGACGAGCAAACTGGAAGGTAGCGGGTTGTAGCAAAGGACCCTTATCTTTAGTGGACGGGCCCAACCCCCTCCCCCATGCACTGTCCCGTGCTCTGCACATACTAAGCTCGGCCTGCAACCCATGATTTTCCTGCCGAAGGCCCTGCACCTCGGCCTGCAAACTAGTTATTGCGGCCAATAAGTCTGGCATGGAGGGCGCCTCCACCCCATCCACCTGGACATCCATCTTCACTCAGGCAGTGCAATGTTCTTGGGCTTGGTTTTCTGTTCCGCCTGCCTGCCCACTCCGCACTGCAGGAGTGAAGAATATCCCAGTCCGCTACCCCCACCGCAGTCACCCCACACCCGACTAACAATTCAGGGTGATGGGTGACCGCGATGCAGGGAGAAGGTGGGGGAAGAAATCAGGGAACGAACAAAACACTGTGGTTGCTCAGGTACTGCAGCGTACTTTCTTGTCTACCACCCGACCAACAATGGGAAGACCGCAGCCGTGACCTTAAAAAAGAAGGGACAACAAAATATTACTGTGGGATCTCACACCATGACACAAATCCAATACATACATAACCAGGTGCACACAAGAACCCACATACCTCTGGCTTACCCAATCTTGTGGATGGAGAAGTCCTTGATACCACATGGAGCGAACTTCAAACTAGCCGACTCCACTTATCCAATGAAAGTAGGAAAATAACGTAAGAAAGGAAGGGCTGTGGAAGTCCAAAACAATGGTCTTGTCCCCAGAAGAAAAATTACACACCTTCTCTTCAAGGACTCACGTGAGGAATAGGAAGGGGGAAAAACAGAAACAAAAAAACCCCTAGTCCAAAATAGCGAGGAACACAGGAAAACGACCGAACTTCTGTTCCTTCGTGATTCCGCCTAATCACACATAACGAGGCAGATAGGTAATATGCTTCCAGGAAATCCAATCCGGAGAGGGAGGAGAAACGCAGCCGCGTCTCTCCTCTAAATCAGTACTACTCCGTGTTACCGATGGCGGACTCATCCAGGGCCAAACAACAAGGAGGTAGAAAGGAAAAACCGGAAAAAAGAGAGTACCCAATATCCCCATCCAGGAGACTCACGAGAGTACAAACCAGGGATCCAACAGCAAGGCACCAGGAAATCCAAACAGGAACCGGAAGTCCCGAGGCAAGGGACCATAAAAGAAACCAAGCACCGGCATCACGGAGGTAGGTCCCCTTTATACGAATAGCCCAAGGGACTATCCACAAATTCTCATGTGCACCCAATCATGCATGCAGAAAGAAACGACAGGGGAAAGGGAAGGCACCCGAACCCTACTTCCCCTAGATCCCAACACCCAGTTGGTCTATTGCCCAGTCGAGAAGCGAAGTTAAAAATGGCAGCGTTGGCCCTAACAAAGTCTTCTTGTTTTTTACAAATTAAAGGCCGCCAATTCAGGGCAGAGTCGAATAACACCCACAGGTAAGCAAAGACACTAGTCTTTGGGACTGGAGTAGATCCAACCACAAAAGTTTGAGATTTTGTTGAAAGAGGTCCCACCACCATCACGTAAGATTTTTTATTATTAACTGAAAGGTCCAAATCTTCCATGAAGTGGACAAAAGAGTTCAACAAAGTCTGCAGCCCCCTAGCTGTCCAGGCTATAAGGACAGCGTTGTCTGCATACAGTAATACCGGCAGACTCCGCTGCCCCACCTGTAGGAAATCCGCTTTTAGCTCCAAAAGTACCTGCCCCAAATTGTTAACATATTAGTTAAAAAGAAATGGGGTCAGAATGCAGCCATGCCAGACACCTCTATGTATTAAAAATTGCCAGGAGACCATAAGATCTTTTGTATAGCGCACCTGTTTTGTTGAAAACCTCAATCCTTATTAGAAAGGACCTGAGAGGTTTGGGTAAAGGGACTTTCAGGAAGAATGAACCCTTTTCGGCTACATTATATAAATAAAATGGTGCTCAGGGAAATCAAGGGAATTAGCCACAACCAACCTAGAAAAAGCCCAACAACATTAACAAATTTGTTAGAATCATAAAACCAAGTGGTGAGAATTAAATTCAGGCAACTGGGTTCTAGTTTTACTGCCTAGTTCTGAAAATATATTATATTACAAGTGGAAAGGATCTTACAAGGTCCTAGAGAAAATAAGAGGGGTCACCTAAAAGTTACGTCTAAAAGATAACAGAGAGCAAATCTACCATATTCATTTAATAAAAAATGGCTTGGTCCTGTACTCAATTATGCACAGTAGGTTTCATCCTCACAGCATGTACCAGTACTGTTGAACCTCTTTAGTTTGGAGACAGAAGCTCAAAAGCTAGCTTAAGGAGTTGTCAACAACCACACGCATAAATATTCTCTGATTCACTGGGATAAACTCAAATGATTGTACACACCATTCATACGGAATCAGGAAAAATAATTATACAGCATTTCTACTGCAGTCCTTAGGCAAGACGCACTGCCATCCGGGAAGAGGAAGAACAGTTGTTGAAGCTAAAAATCATAGACCCTCCCTCCAGTAATTGGTGTTCACCAATTGTACTAGTCCCAAAACCCGATGGAACAATAAGGTTTTGTATTGACTTCAGAGTTGTAAACAAAATTTTGAAGATTTGATAGTTACTCTTTTCCAAGAATTGACGAACTCACAGAACAACTAGGAGATGTCATAATATATTACCACAATTGACCTCACTAAGGTTTATTGGCAGAGTCCCCTACGCCCTGAGGACAAAAAGAAATCAGTGTTTTCTACCCCTTATTGACTCTACCGATTCAATGGTCTCCCTTTTGGGGTACATGGCACGGCTGCTACATTTCAGTGACTTATGACACAAATTTCTAAACCACATCAAGGATATGATCAGCATATTTTGCCGATAATATGATCTTTCATGGAATATAGAAGGATCATCTAAATCGTCTCACTGCTATTTTGCTCACTTTAAAAAGTGCAGGCCTCTATATAAATGCTAAAAGGTCTTGGTTGGCCCATAATAAAGTTAAGTATCATGGATATGTCTTAAGAAATGGCTTAATTGAACCTCAAGAGGAAATGGAAAAGGCGATACCTTCTACCCCATTCCCAAGACTAAAATAGATATGCAGGATTTCTTAGGACTTCTTCATTATTATAAAAGGTTCATCCCCAATTAATCCCAGATATCAGCTCCCTTGACAGACATGTTGAGAAAAACAGACTCTTATATAGACATCCACCAGCCCTCAGAATCAGTAATTGAAGTTTTCAATACCTTTAAAATTATAATTTTTTCCAAACATATCTCAATCTCGTAACTTTAAAACAACTTTCATCCTCCTGACTGAGTCTTGAGACAGGCATTGAGGCTGTCTTCCTAAGCTAGATAGTTGTTCAACAGCGCAAAACTGTTTCCCAGAAAACAAAAAATACCCATATATTGAGAAAGAGTGTTTGACAATAAAGTGGGCCATAAAGAACCTCTGCCACTATCTAGAATATCACACTTTTTTATACCACACTGATCATGCACCTCACACATGGATGAGCTACAATAAAGACAACAGCCCTGTGTTTTATGATGGTTTCTGTCTTTACTTTTTACAACTTTAGAAGTTTGAGGTCAGACCCAGTAAAGGGAAAGAAAGGGGTAACATTGACTTTCTTCAAGTTACTCCTTAGTTTTTCATAACCTGAAAAATCTAAGTGAGGGGAAATATGTCTACCTAGATGACAACTTACCTGATTCCCTTCTGCAACAGTGTCCGCTTCAAAATCTCCAAGGCCCTGAGGAGAAAAACAAAGAAATTAACTGAGAGAAGGGACTGATGGAAGAAAAGAAACAGATCAAAATACACATGACAAAAGCCCTCCGCTTCATCCCCTTTAGAAATTAAAATAGGAAGGGGAAGATCCAGATGAGGGGAAGAACCTGAAATCCAGTAGCGCTGCTAAGGGAAGGCAAAAAGACAACAGGAGCAAAATACCAGGGTAAAGAAGCCAAGAGGTGACAGAACCCCAGAGCACCACTCGGTCGTCTGGAAGGTAAGACGGACTTGCAGAGCAAAGACAGCACCAGCCACAAGGTCTCCTAGTCGCGGTAAAGACTGGAGAGATGACCATGTCCTACCATGCTCCTAGCGGAGGATGACGAAGCCAGTTTGTAGTGGTGAACCTTTGAGGAAAAACATAAAGAACAATTCAGGAATCGTGACTAGAGGAGGCCTAGGAATTCACACACAATCAGCCAGCATACAGACCGAACAACTTTCATAGCTTGTGTTCCACTAACAGAATGGACCCCATTGAAAATAAGCAACATAAATAGAGCTCTTGGCAAGGCCGGACTGGGAACCAAGAGCAGCCCTAGCAAAGTTTGTCACAGCAGCCACCGTACTATGTAAACCGAGTAGGCAAAACTAGCAAGCCTGATCGCTGCTAGGGGTATTTAGAGGGCCCCCCCCCCCAAGAATGTTTTGGAAAAAAAGTTGAAAATGGTGCATTTTAGAACATAATTTTCATTACTTACTGCCATTTTCCTCCTCTCCTACTCTACTCATTTCGCCTTACTATAACCATAACATATCTAAGACTTCCTCTTTCATTCCTCATTTTTCTGCTCTCTCCTTCTTACTATCACTCTCTCCTTCTTTTTCCTTGTTCCCACATCTATCTTCATTCTTACCCTCCTTCCCTTCTCCCTCCATCTTATTTTCTTTGCTCCCCTCACTTTCTTCCATTCCATCCTACTATTGCACCTTCTTCTCTTACTTCCATCCTTGTCCCTCTTCTGTCTTTTCTCCCTCTTTTTCCCACAACCTTCCCATCTCTCTTTCTTTTTCCTTTACCCTAGTCCCCCTTTCTATCTTGCCATGCCTCCTTAGGCACTGCTCAAAACAAAACAGAATAAAAACTGTAAATGTCAAAGAAGCCCTGCCAAAGCATTCCTCCTCCCCCCTCCTTTGACAGAATACCAGAACTAAGTGGATGGGTGATGTGTGGGGAGATAAAAGAATGATTAAGAGGACAGAAAATGCCATTGCCCATAGTTAGGCCAAAGGGAAACAAAAGCAGTTCTGTCTCTTAACAGGTGTCCGAGAGTGACTACACTGTTGGCAGCTCAAAGAACAACAACCAGCCGAATAGTTCTACAATCCATAGGGGGCTGGTCTGCTGCTGTAACAGGACAGCCAACACCCTTTTGCACTCAGCAGGCAGCAGAACTAGCTTCTACCATCTACATGACTCACAGAAATGCTGCCTAGGGCATAGGGCAACAAACCCAACTGTTCCTGACATAGCAGAAAGTACTCCAGTAACAGATCACTAGTGCCTTCTCAGTCACAGGTGAAGCACTAGTATCCTCTGATATGTCAGCCAGTAATACTACCTAAATAGTCCCAGGGCAAACTCCTCGACTTTCCTTCACATGAATAGAGATGCACTATTGCTCCTCGAAGGGCACTAGCATCACAGCCTCGTTACAGGGCATTCAGCACCACTGCACTTTTTTAGGTAAAGCAGCCCAGCTGCCTTCTCCAAGGCAGAAATGAGTTTCACAGAACTTTCTTGCTAAGAGTCAGAGCTTGTGATCTTCCAGTTCAAACATATGCACTGTCAGAGCATTAACCCCTTCAACTGTATTACTATGATCATAATCTATCACTGTCAGACTTCACAACAGCTGCAGCATAAACCAACTGAGCTACCATAATTGTTATAATTCCTCCCTCTGACTGTGACCGACCAACCACTTATGTTCACGTTGTAGGAATGTATCTCTAACGCAGAACACACTTTCATCAACTGTGTGACATGTGAGTTCCAACATCTTTTTTGAAGCGTTTTCATTGAGGGTATGTGGGTGGGTTCTTCGGATGCTCAGGGTGGTGTTTGTGGCTGTGTTAGGGATAGGTGGAGGCCCACATCTTATACTCTGTTTGTGGGTGCACAGTAAGGGACTGCAGCAGGCTGTGTCCACCTCAGAAAGGATGTTGTTACATAACATTGCTCTCAATCTACTCTGACTGCACACCTGAATGGAGTATATGAGTGTTTGTTGAGGGTGTAGTATGAATTTTGCGCACATGGCATCGGGGGTGTATTATAATTTGTGCACTTACCATCTGGCTGCCAGTCAGCGTTGGCACAGCTCACCTCTGACTCCATCATCAGACTCCCAAGCACCTGTCCTTCCGGCTCA
This sequence comes from Calotriton arnoldi, assembly GCA_963921515.1. Lineage (NCBI taxonomy): Eukaryota > Metazoa > Chordata > Amphibia > Caudata > Salamandridae > Calotriton > Calotriton arnoldi. The sequence continues at coordinate 11,461 of CAWUFW010002113.1, forward strand.
AGGCTTCCACGCAGCCCTATGTAATTTTTCATGTCACTGGCATGTCTGAAGTCACATATACAAGTAATAAGAGCGCAGCACCTAATTGGGCCCTTCACTTTCATTCACTGTACATGTGACATCAGTCAAAGTCAAGTTTATTCAAATGTTCTGTCTTTTAAAACCATTACAACGTATAATTTCATTTACATTTCTTAAAGCGTCCTATAAAAAGCGTTAGTAAAAAGAATAAAAATCTTTGTTCATTGTTCTACCCTCAATAAAATCAAGACCCGATTATATTGTCCATAAAGTGCTGCATCCCTAACATCGTCCTCATCATAAAAACCATCTTCATCATAAGACTGTACATTAGGTTGTTTGATTTTTTTCTGCAACTCTTCCTAATTCCTTTAGATACAAATTTATGAATTTAACTCCCCTGCAGACCAGAGGAATCGAGAACCCATCTGCGATGAGAAGTCATCTGCGGCGTTCCACAAGGATCTTCACTCAGTCCAACCCTCTTCAACGTCTACATGAGCCCCCTCGCAGCCATCGCACGCCAACACAACCTCAACATCATCTCCTACGCCGACGACACCCAGCTGATCCTCTCCCTCACCAACGACCCCACCACCGCCAGAGCCAACCTACACGACGGGATGAGAGACATCGCCGACTGGATGAGGAACAGCCACCTTAAACTGAACTCAGACAAGACGGAAGTCCTCATCCTGGGCTCATCACCCTCCGCCTGGGACGACTCTTGGTGGCCCCCGGCCCTGGGCACCGCGCCCAAACCAACGGACCACGCACGCAACCTGGGCTTCATCCTGGACTCCTCCCTGTCGATGACCAGACAAGTCAACGCCGTCTCATCTTCGTGCTTCAACACCCTGCGCATGCTCCGCAAGATCTTCAGATGGATCCCCACTGAAACCAGGAAGACCGTCACCCAGGCACTCGTCACCAGCCGACTGGACTATGGGAACACCCTCTACGCCGGAACCACAGCCAAACTTCAAAAAAGACTCCAGCGCATCCAGAACGCCTCCGCACGACTCATCCTGGACATCCCCCGACACAGCCACATCACCGGACACCTGAAAGACCTGCACTGGCTCCCCGTCAGCAAGAGAATCACGTTCAGACTCCTCACCCACGCACACAAGGCCCTCCACGACCTGGGCCCCAAGTACCTCAACGACCGCATGACCTTCTACACGCCCACCCGCCAGCTACGATCAACCAGCCACGCCCTCGCCACCGTACCACGCATCCGCAGAGCCACCGCCGGAGGAAGATCCTTCTCCTACCTGGCAGCCAAGACCTGGAACTCCCTCCCCACTCACCTTCGGCGAACCCAGGACCATCTCTCCTTCAGGAAGCAGCTCAAGACCTGGCTGTTCGAGCAGTAACTTACCCCCTCCCCCAGCGCCTTGAGACCCTCCCGGGTGAGTAGCGCGCTCTATAAATGCCGTGATTGATTGATTGATTGAACCCACCTACCCAGGTGGTTACGGCTTCTCTGCATGTTCGTGTGTTCATGTTAATGAATATTTCTTTCAAAAGTATCTTTCTTTCTTTTAATAACTTCGGACATGCACAGAGAATATGTGATAGGGATTCATGTTTGTAATTGCACAATCTGCAGGCTTGATTTTGGTGCTGGACTTTCCAGGAGGGGATCAGATCCCTTGTTTCCCGCATACCAAAGCGTAAATTCATGAATTGTTTTTTTTAAATTGTTGAGAAATGTGCTGATAAATAAACCTGAGGTTTCCTGGTGCCATGTGAATTAATCACTGTCCAGGCATGATGTCTTTGTAATAAGCTGTTTTCATCTGTTATGTTAGACAGGAGTTTTGTTGACAGATTTAATGATTTATTAAGGGCCTGTTTCCCCATGCCTGAGTTCCAAATTTCTTGAGTGCAAAGATCCTCAATAACCTGTGCTAAGTAACAGCCCCAGGAACCTTGGGGCAGATTTACAACTTCTGGCGCATCCCTGCAAATCAGCAGGGATGCGCCAGAATAGTTGCGACACGCAATTCTCTCCTTGCGCCACCACGGAAGCGCCGCATTTACAATGCGGCGCACCGTGGCGCAAGGAAAGACCGATGCGTATCGCATCCTGTGGCGCAAGGGCGGCGCATTGCTGGAGTCGTGTCGCAAGCGCGACGCAACTCCAGCAATGCTCGTGGGCCGCCCATACCTAACGTGGTGCGCCACTCCTTACGCCTGCTTGAAGCAGGCGTAAGGATTCGTCGCAGCGGCGTCGGAAAAGTGACTCAGTGAAATCTTGTAGATTTCACTGCGTCACTTTTACGAGGCATTCCTTCGATGGAACGCCCACCCTGCGGAGGAACGCCCACATGAAACCTGACGCAGGTTTCATGTGGCGCAGGGCTTTACAACGTGACGCATCTCCCTAGATGCGTCACGTTGTAAATAATGCGCAACGTGGCGCATGGTTTACGTCGCCGCTGCGTCACAAAAGTGACACAACGGCGGCGCAAAAGTGGCGCAAGGGGCTTGTAAATCTGCCCCCTTGTATTTTGTTCTCACTTTGAGCTTCTATTTCTTTCCAGCACAGATTCTCGATAGAGTCGGTTGTGGCTTCTCTGAGCCTTCGACATAGTTCAATAAAAGCACTTTTACTCCGGAATATTTGATTGGTCAAACCAAACTCTAGTCGTACTTGAGCCGCCGGTGATGCTGCTTGCTGAATGAGGAAGACGTTAATATAAACCTTTATTTGGATGTTGTTTAGGATTGAGATTTCGAGACCCCTCATAATTTTGCTACCATATGCGACAGAAGGCATTAACTGTGCTGACATAACGGGTAGTAGGTGGCTGTAGGATGGACAGCTTAATTTCTTTTTTAATAAATTGAAGCCGTATATGAGAATTTTTGGGTTTGCCAATGGTGAAGCGTAGAGACCTTTAATGGCTGATAAAAGGCCCACCTCAATTAAAGCACTGCCTTTCTGCGTTCCAAATACTCAAACTTCATGTGCCTATGCAAACTCATGAAGGGATTTTCCCCTCCCTTATTTGATTCTCTGAAGGCTCTCATACAGACGGGAAAAAGGACGAAGCACGCTAACTGCATTGGGTAGGGTGGGTCTAGAGAAAGTGGTGGAAGAAGCCCCTGGCATTTAAAAACCGGCCTCAAAGAAAACAGCCAACTTGGGGGAGGCGGTTGGTTGCCTGATGCCCGGTACAGCAAGTCCAGCACTAGCTCTTGGTCCTTTGAAATAACCACATCTTTATCCCAGAAACCTCCTCCAGATTACACAGAGATACTGTGGTACTCATGGTACTCACATGGGACAATTAGCACCAATGAGAGGATTCCTCAGGACTTCATGTTCGGGTCACGTGGGGCCCACATCTATTTAAACAAGTTTTCTTCACTATCAAAGAGTAGTTTAATCTAAACTTTGGACCCAGAGGTTTCCTCACAGGCCCAAATAACAAAGGTGTCTTGCATATTTTGGAGGAATTTAGGTGTGTTAGGTGTTGTAGTACCGTAAAAACTGTACTACAGTACCCATGAAATTCAGAGAAACAGCATTTCATTGGCTAATATTATTGGTTACATATATAGACAGGACCATCCTGCACTCAGTCCCAACAAACGCCCAATTCCTGCTGCACACAGCCTTTGGCCGTGCCCAACGTGGGGATGGCCACTGGCCCTTTCACCAACCCCCAGAGGTGGCCTGTCGTCTCCTGCGTGTGGCTAAAGACCTGGACTGCACTCACCCCCCCTGTGAGCAGTAAACTTCACACAAACAAGTCTACCCCAGAGCTTTCATATTTTGTTTTTAGTGTTTCTTGTACCGTGGTATTCCTGCAGTACTGCCACCAAGCTTCAATACCCAGTACCGCAATAGCATGCAAGCTTCAGTTTGTGAAGCTTGCATTAGTCTTGTGGTACCAGAATTCCACTGTATTTTTTAGGGTACCTAACAGGGGGCAGCACTGAGTCTCGCGGATGTACAGAGGTAGCCACGGCATGAAAAATGTGTTTTTATACATTTCAGCCTTTGGGGGAGAGATGGTCCCTAAGCAACCCGCCTGCCCCCAGAAGAGACAAGGGTCAGGGTACCCCTACCCTGCCCCCATGTGTGATTTGTTTTTCTTAACTTCAGGACGATGGGATCGCATCCCTGTGTCTGTAATAGCTGCCGTAATATTTCAATTCATGTTGCTTTCAGGCAATAAAATCACTTGGTTGCATGTGTCTGATTCTGGTCCCGCAGGACTGAGCAGACCAATTTGGAAAGAAATCCTTGCAGCCAATCAGAATGATTTTTTTTTTTTATTACAGTACTGTGGGAGTACCGTTGTACCAACTGTCCAGCTATTATTATATCTTGAACCCGAATTTCTCTCAACTAGATGAACGGATTTACACCACATCAAAAAATCAAACAAGCACACTTTCTGAGTAAAGATCTAGCTTTCTACCAAATTTGGTGTACTTCTGTTCAACTGTTTGTCCTGTATCACTTCCCAAAATTCCAATGAGAAATTGCATGGAAAAAGATGTTTTGGCTACCCCCTGTTTTTCTCGGCCCCCTCTTCATGAATCACCACAAAACTTTCCAGGAAGGATCTGTAGATCATATTAAAAAACAAAATATATAGTAAAGGGACCATAAAGATATACAGCATAGATTGACTCCATGTACATATGTGCTTGTCCAAAATAGTAATAGAGTCGTACTGGAGACAAGTCTGATTCACTGTGGTAAAATTTACATGGTGCAGTTTAGCTACCAGTAGACTTTTAAGTGCAAATAGCACTTCATTAAACAAGGTAGAGCGCAGGGTGAGTTGCAGACTTATGTTACAAAAAAGGTTGTGGCTTAACTCAAAGTCCTTGTTGCCAAAATATATTAGAAAAGCTAAGCTTATCCATAAAATACATTATTTACCTGTGCATTTCTGTGCACTTGCTGAAGTTAAAGAGTTGTCATGTAGTGCTATCAGCAATTCCGATATATACTTGAAATGTATATGGTGTATCTATTTATTTCCAGAACTTTAATGAAAATTATGAGACATTATGCATTGTTGAAGAATGCATAATGTATTGGTTACTCACTTACCAAACGTCAAGTCACAATATGAATGTAAGTATTTAACAGGTGCATCTTATTAGGATAATTAATTTTTATGAACTGTGCTAAAGGTTTAATTAATTGCTTATCACGTTAGTTTTAATCTCTACAGAGACATTACAAGGGTAATTCACAGAGGTAACTTACACTTTAGGGTAACTTTACTCTTACATAAATTGCTGAATACAGCAATTTGCACAACACAGATGGTGTGCGTCGTGGCATGCATTAGGTACGTTGCTAACCATAACTGGCGCATTTCAGTGGTCTTGCATGTTTAAGCCAGAACCACAACTAGGGGGCATATTTACAAGGCTACGGTGGCTTTATTTTATCGCCATATTTCAAGTTGCTGCAAAGCCCAGTTAGCGGCAATTTTCACAGCATCACTTCGCTTAGCGTGACTTACTGAAAATGAGATGCAAGGTAGGCGTTCCCGCAAAGCACACAACACGATTACAAGGATTTCCTTGTATATCGCTAAAAAAGAAAAAATGCTGCTAAGTCACATTAGGAATTAACTGGTCTTAAAAATGACGCTAGCACACTTGTATAATAGGGGCCTCATTTATGAGGTTTTGGCGCAGGGCATTGCCGAAAGGAATCTTGCTGCTCTGCCCTGAGTTAAAAGAAAAGGGCAGGAATGTGCCGTATCTATAAGATACGATGCATTCCTTCCCTTTTCCCAGCGCTGGCGCACAATGGGCTGCCATGTGCCAGCACATGGACCCTTGCACTGTGGTGCAAGGGTGCCTGCATTGGGGGGCTGATTTATTTTGTGCAGGAATCAATCAATCAATCAGGGCTTTATATAGCATGGCTACTCAACCATAAGGGTCTCAAGGCGCTGAGGGGGGGGGCTGCTGATCAGTCTGGGTGTGGAGGTTTCAGTCGAAGAGTCAGGTCTTGAGGTTCTTCATGAACTGGGTCAACAACGCAGATTGCCTGAGTTGGATGGGTAGGGTGTTCCAGGTCTTGGCGGAGAGGTAGGAGAAGGCTCTTCCTCCGGTTCTGGTCTTGTGGATCCGTGGGATGGAGGCCAGGGCGAATTGAGCAGAGCAGAGTTGTCTGGCGGGTGTGTGGAAAGCGAGGCGGTGGTTCAGATATTCTGGTCCTGCATCGTGGAGAGTCTTGTAGGCATCTGTGAGGAGTTTGAAGGTGATTCCCTTGTTGATTCGGAGTCAGTGGAGTTGTCAGAGGTATTGTGTCATGTAGCTGCGGCGGGGGATGTCGAGGACCAGTCTGGCTGCGGCGTTTTGGACGTTCTGTAGTTTCCTGCACTGTTTCTGGGTGACGTCGGCGTAGAGTGCATTGCCGTAGTTGAGTCTGCTGCTGATAAGTGCGTGAGTGACCGTCTTTCTGGATTCTGTGGGGATCCATCTCAATGTCTTTCGAAGTAGGCAGAGCATGTGGAATCAGGATAAGGATACTGCATTGATCTGGCAGGTCATTGTGAGCGTGGAGCCCAGTATGATGCTGAGGTTGCGTGCGTGGTCCGTAGGGGTGGGAGGGGTTCCAAGTGCGGCAGGCCACCAAGAGTCATCCCAGGCTGGGGGCATGGATCCCAGGATGAGTACTTCGGTCTTGTCCGAGTTGGGCTTGAGGCAGCTGTCTTTCATCCAGGTAGCGACGGCCTTTATTCCATTGTGAAAGTTGATTCTGGTGGCTGTGGGTTCGTTGGTGAGGGAGATGATCAGCTGGGTGTCGTCTGCATAGGAGACGTAGTTGAGTACGTAGCTTCTGACGATGGCTGCGAGGGGATCATGTAGATGTTGAAGAGGGTTGGGCTCAGGGAGGAGTCCTGAGGCACTCCGCAGCTGATCTCTGTAGGTTCTGAGAGGAACAGGGGTAGTCTGACTCGCTGTGTTCAGCCGGACACACAGGAGTGGATCCAGTCCAGTGCCTTGTCACAGATGCTGGCGTCGTGGAGTCTCGTGATTAGGGTGTGGTGGGAGACGGTGTTGAAGGTGGCCGAGATGTCCAGTAGGATGAGGGCTGTGGTTTCGCCCAGGTCGAGGAGGGAGCGGATGTCATCCGTGGCGTCGAGGAGTGCAGTCTCGGAGCTGTGGTTGCTTCGAAAGCCGGATTGGGAGGTGTCCAGGACATGGCTCTCTTCGATGAATTCGGAGAGTTGGGTACTGATGACCTTCTCGATGGCCTTGCCTGGGAAGGGAAGGAGGGAGATGGGTCTGAAGTTCTTGAGGTCTGTCAAGTCGGCTGACGGTTTCTTCAGCAGGGGGTAGATCTCAGAATGTTTCCAGTCGTCGGGGAAGGTGGCGGTTTCGATGGAGCAGTTACAGTGTGGCGAAGCTGGGGGGCGATGGAGGCGGCTGCTCTATGGAAGATGTGGTACGGGCAGGGATCCAATGGGGCTACTGAGTGGTTGCTCTTCATAGCCTTGAATGTGTCGTCTGTGGTGAGTGGAGTCCAGTTAAGCATGATCAGTTCGGGTGCGGCGTGGTTGCATACGGTGGTGGCGGGTGTAGTGGCAGGATCTTGGGTGTCGAAGCTGTCATAGATCTACCTGATCTTGTGGTGGAAGAAGGTGCTGAGTTTGTTGCAGAGGTCTTGGGAGGGTGGGACATCTGTGGTCTCGCAGTTGGGCCTGGCGAACTCCTTGCTGATGGCGAAGAGTTTTTTGCTGTTGTGTGCGATGGCATTGATTTTGTTTCGGAAGGCCGTCTTCTTTGTGGTTTTGAGGAGAAGGTGGTGTGTGCTGATGGCAGATTTGAAGGTTGCGTGAGTTTCCAGGGTTTTGTTGTTCCTCCATCTCTTCTTGAGTCGACTGCAGGTGTGTCTGGACTCATGGAGGTCGTGAGTGAACCAGCTGGCTTTTTTGGAGTGTTGCTTACCTGGTGTCTTCTTGAGGGTGCCAGGGTGTTGGTGCAGCTGGAGATCCATCGGTGAAGGTTGCGCGCTGTGGCGTCTGTTGGCGGAGTGGTCGTGCTGACGAAGTTGATGAGGCATTCTTCGGTGGCCTTGTTCCAGCCCCGACGGAGGGCGATGAGGGCGAGATGTACGCAGTGGTGGTGGGTCCAGAGGAGTTTGGTGGTGTGGCTGTAGGTGAAGTTCCCGCTGGCGGAGAGAATGGGGTCGAGCGTGTGTCCGGTTGTGTGGGTCGGTGCAGTGACTAGCTGCTTGAGTCCAATGTTGTTGAGGTTCTCCAGTACAAATGCGGTGTTCTGGTCACTGGGGTTGTCCAGGCAGTGGCGGTCTCCTCCGCTGAGGCGGAGGAGCATCGCCCCACTGCTTTTAGCAATGGAAATGAAGGAAAAATAAAATGATAATAACTGGACGTTATTAGCATTTTATTTGTTCCTGCGCCTTCGTGGGGCAGGGCTGCCCTGCTCTCAGAGCAGGGGAAGGAGTGGTGGCACTCTGTAAAGTGCGCATGAATGTTTGACCAGCACTCTCGGGCCTGTTAAACAGTCATGCGTACTTTGCATGTTCTCCATGCAGCTGCATTACAACCTGCATGGAGAACATGCCCAGGCCCCCATTTCCCATCTAAGTGCCGAACCAAGGCGCTCAGACCAAACGCAACGCTGCACTGCAACATTGTGATTGGTCAGGGGAGCCTGGTTGCTTCCTCTTCTGGCTGGAGCGGAGGGACGAGGACGACGATGGACAACGCGGAGAGATGCGAGGAGGTAAGTTTTCTTTTTTTAATCTTTACCCCCGCCCGCCCCGCCACCCCCAATCTGTGTCAGCTGCTACTGTGTCCAGGTGGAAATTGAGGTCTCCGAGTAGGATGTAATCGGGGATGTGAAAGCCTGGGGTACAATGAAGTCTACGATGGTGTCGGTGAAGGGTGGACGATGGCCGGGGGGGCCTGTAGTCGAGGAAGGACACCTTCCTGCACATAAACAATCATTCCACACAACACAGGCAACCTTGCACTATGGTGCAAGGGTGCCTACGTTGGCGCTAGGCAGCTGAAATTAGTGCCAATGCAGGGGGAAATGCAGGACTGCACCGTATTGTTGTAAATAAGGAGCATCCATGATGTTGCAAGGATGGCACAATGAAAAGTGACTCATCACTGTTTTTCCCCAGCGATGAGCCACTTTTCAAAAATGAGGCCCTGAATCTACATTTCCTCTTCCCCTGGGACTCTGGCTGATCATCCAGGCAGTTGAAGGGTGTGGGGGGCTTGTTGACCTGTGTTGAACTTGGTCCTGGCTGCTCAATTCTGCATTCCGGTGTTTTTATATATTTTTTCCTTAGAGGTGTATTTGTTAACTCTTTTTGCAGCTAGATGCTGAAACGTGATGTTGGGCTGACTAGCTTGAATTTTTTTGCCACTTATTGGTCGTCCGTCACTTTTTCCACGCTAACTTGTATTTTTCTATCGCCTTGACTCTAGTGTTTTTCCCGGCTGCTAGCCGATCCTAATGCCATGTAGCGATGTACTGTAAATACGTCGCAAACATATCATTAGGATTTGGCGATCGGCAGCAAGAAAACAATTGCGGCAAAACTGCTTAGCAGCAATCCTTGTAAATATGCCCCTGGGTTCCTCTCTGTCCTGTAGCACCTCCTGTAGCCTATTCTGTGAAATATATAGTTCCTAGTGTCATGCTCTTGCGAAACGCCTACATACCTTCTTGTGCTTTGACTTAAAGTATTGCATTATTGCTGAAATGTTGAAAGACTATAGTACTCTGTGACCACTGCTAAGCTTCTTGTCACTGACTTTGCTGGTAAACATCCTTGCCTCAACTTCTTCTTGCATATGAGATGACTAAAGAACTCCTGGATATCTGACTGTGTCTCCCCCTTGCAAGTGTGTTCAAGGTATTGGACATCATCTACCTTCCTTGGTATTGCAGAGGATGGTACAGGAACCTCGTCCTCCTGTCTGTTCCATTTCGGTTGCAAATGAAGCCGTGAGCAGCCTGCGCAAGTCTCCTGCCCCTCACAAAGTGGTGGTTGTTCCTTCCTTTGCCAAGGAAAGGACACGTTTTGTGCTGGAAGGTTCTCTATACTTTACACAAAGAAGAAATGCATACAATAATGTTTATTTTGGAAAGTAGCCCAGATACTAGACCGGACATCCATGGACTATAGTTCTGCCTCCATTGCTAGGTTTGCCAAGGCTGCAGTCTTGCAATAGATACTGCAGACTTCTACCATCACAAAAAGAGTTGAGATCACTATATTCACCCCAACCCCAAACAAAATTTATTCTGATGTCAAGCCACTACTAATTGGACATTTTTATTTTGAGAACGTTCACTTTTTAAACTTTCAATGTCGCCAAAATGTGCTGATAGTCGACAAACTATTTTTTTCAAGGCTGCAGACTCTGCACACTCATAGTCTGCAGCCTGAAAGAGCCTACAAACAAGGATGCAGAAGGGTATGCAACAAGGGACCACAACTTGTTAGTCCGTGATTTCATTAGCAAGGCCACTGACTCACCTCATCCAAGATTGTGCCCAAAGTCCACCGACTCTGTTGCGAGACCAGAGACTATAAAAACAGACTCAAAGCAGGTCCATGAGTCTCAAAGTGCATGATCTCAAACCATGGGTGCTGTTTGATGTCTGACAAGTCTACAACTACGAAACATACTCCACAGATTCAGATGTGCAGTTACATTTTTTTTAAATGTTTGTTCAATGGTGGGGAGCCCTTGTCCTCTCCCCCTACCTTTAAGCCCTGGGGGTTAGTGTGGTCAACCTGTCCCCTCGTGTCCCCTTATGGGACCTTTGTTTTTTTTGTTTTATTAGGTGTCAGGACCATGCCCCACATTCTGTAATGTTGGCCGCAAGAAGAAATTTGCTCTTGCTGCCAGCAACTTGGAGCCTTCAGATCCACAGTCTCCATTCTGAGACCGTGAACCTGAAATGGATGACAGGAGCGAAAAGCTGCCTCTTCAAATAGAAGGCCTTTGTTTTTTAAAATTTCAGTGCACTTGTAGTCCACGGATGGCTTTGCGGACCATTCATGAACTAAAATAACCAAGATATACAAAAGTGTTAACCCTTTCAAGCACACCAGCACAATTTTTAATACAAATATTTCGTAAGCTGCTGAACATTTTTAAGGCAAACCAACAAAAGTATGCTTTCTGAGTAAATGTCTATTTTGAAGCCTATTTTGGTGTACATCAAAGTTTGAATAGAAAGTGCAGCTGAAAAATAACTACACCCTGATCACTGCCGTTGTGTAATATACATAAAATACTTAACCTGTAACGCTGTACTACGGACCAATATTGCCATTGAGGGTTTCTGGTGTCACACCTTAAACCATGAGGCCAAAGGCAGAGTGGTTTGCAAATGTCACCAGAATCCCAAGATGGCAAGGTAGAACAATAATACACGTTACCTGTTATGTATTTTTTATATTATATGTTTATTTGGGGGTAGTTAGTTTGAAAAGCAGTGGGAATTAGAATGTTTATGGCTTGTTTTTCTTTCATGATCAATTTTTTAACAAAACAATGAACCATGGTGAGGTCCAGTGGATTTACGTGATTCTGTTACTGCAGAATTTACAACATAAAGACAACTGTTTTTGCGAAATAACCATCCCAAAATAAATGTTTCATATAAAATATTGCGTGGGTTCCTGTGAAATATGTATTTCATCATCACCAAAATGACTGTCTCCCAACTATCCTACAGAGTTTTTCCATTGTCAGGGGCACTAGGATTATGCAGCAGCAGAGGACCATATTAACTGGCAGGGTTATTTAAATTATGCTGTTAAAAAAGGCAAATTAAGTGGTATCAGGTGGTGCATTCTCTGAGAGTATTAATTTGATAGTTCAAGCTAGAAACAACATTTTCATTGAAATCTGCAAATTATACAGCAAATTCCTCTAATGGCTGTCTCAGCATGTTGTCCATGTTTAGGCCAGCAAAACAAGGGACCCCCCTAGCACCATGTCCCTTGGGGTCAAGTAGTGCTCACCCTGTTCCCTTATATGTTTTCTGTTGTTTTGTATTCACTTTCAAGATGCAGCGACCATGTCCCGGAGCCCTGTAATGGCTGCCACAACATATTGTTCAAGTTGAGGCCAGTCAATCAAGATTGACTAGTCCCCTATACATTCCAGAGAGTCTAGATATAGATCCCAACGAGCCCCTGTTTAAATGCTAATTTCTCAAAACTGCTGAACCAATTTAAACCAAATCACAAAAAACAATCTTTCAGAGTAAAGTGCTAACTTTTTGCCAACATTTGGCGCAATTCCATTCGGCCACTTTTTCTGTATCAGAGCATAGTTTCCTCTGGTAATTACATTGGAAATCAATGAACTTTTTGCTTGAAAACTTTCATGCACATTCATTAAACAGCGACAATGTTATTAGCAAAACAAACACCTCTCTTCCTATGGAAACTCTGACCTATCGATAACTGTATAGTGGTGACTGCTACTTTGTGATGTATACATATAACATAGACATATATATTCACTGAAAAAAACACATGCAAAATATATTTACTGAAAAAATGCATGCAATACAAGCCATAACTCATGTGCCCCTCTCCCGCCCACAAATCCCCCCTCCATTTTGCTCTTGGTAGTGAGCTTTGTTTCCTCTGCCATTGTGAAAGTGGGGTATTGGGCATGGCAGGTAGTATGGGTTATCATGTGCCTTGGCTACAGCCATTGGTCCTGCACAGAGGGGTTGGCTACAGAGCCTGGCCTTCAGTCAGGCCCTGCGACCAACCCAATGCCGGCAGTCAACCCATGTTGCGCAAGCCTTTGGGTATGTGCAGATGTGTTTGACTACAGAGCCACATAATCAATCAATCAATCAATCAATCAATCACGGCATTTATAGAGCGCGCTACTCACCCGGGAGGGTCTCAAGGCGCTGGGGGAGGGGGTAAGTTACTGCTCGAACAGCCAGGTCTTGAGCTGCTTCCTGAAGGAGAGATGGTCCTGGGTTCGCCGAAGGTGAGTGGGGAGGGAGTTCCAGGTCTTGGCTGCCAGGTAGGAGAAGGATCTTCCTCCGGCGGTGGTTCTGCGGATGCGTGGTACGGTGGCGAGGGCGTGGCTGGTTGATCGTAGCTGGCGTGTGGGCGTGTAGAAGGTCATGCGGTCGTTGAGGTACTTTGGGCCCAGGTCGTGGAGGGCCTTGTGTGCGTGGGTGAGGAGTCTGAACGTGATTCTCTTGCTGACGGGGAGCCAGTGCAGGTCTTTCAGGTGCACGGTGATGTGGCTGTGTCGGGGGATGTCCAGGATGAGTCGTGCGGAGGCGTTCTGGATGCGCTGGAGTCTCTTTTGAAGTTTGGCTGTGGTTCCGGCGTAGAGGGTGTTCCCATAGTCCAGTTGGCTGGTGACGAGTGCCTGGGTGACGGTCTTCCTGGTTTCAGTGGGGATCCATCTGAAGATCTTGCGGAGCATGCGCAGGGTGTTGAAGCATGAAGATGAGACGGCGTTGACTTGTCTGGTCATCGACAGGGAGGAGTCCAGGATGAAGCCCAGGTTGCGTGCGTGGTCCGTTGGCTTGGGCGCGGTGCCCAGGGCCGGGGGCCACCAGGAGTCGTCCCAGGCGGAGGGTGATGAGCCCAGGATGAGGACTTCCGTCTTATCTGAGTTCAGTTTAAGGCGGCTGTTCCTCATCCAGTCGGCGACGTCTCTCATCCCGTCGTGTAGGTTGGCTCTGGCGGTGGTGGGGTCGTTGGTGAGGGAGAGGATCAGCTGGGTGTCGTCGGCGTAGGAGATGATGTTGAGGTTGTGTCGGCGTGCGATGGCTGCGAGGGGGCTCATGTAGACGTTGAAGAGGGTTGGGCTGAGTGAGGATCCTTGTGGAACGCCGCAGATGACTTCGGTGGCTTCGGATCTGAACGGGGGAGGCGGACTCTCTGGGTTCTTCCGGCGAGGAACGAGATGATCCATTCCAGTGCTTTCTCTCGGATTCCGATGTTGCTGAGGCGCTTCACTAGGGTGCGGTGGCAGACGGTGTCGAACGCCGCAGAGAGGTCCAAGAGGATGAGGGCAGCTGTTTCCCCGTTGTCGGTTAGGGTTCTGATGTCGTCGGTGGCTGCGATAAGGGCGGTCTCGGTGCTGTGGTTGGCCCGAAACCCGGACTGCGAGGGGTCGAGGGATCCATTCGTCTCGAGGAAGGCGGCAAGCTGTCTGTTGACGGTCTTCTCGATGACTTTGGCCGGAAACGGAAGGAGCGAGATGGGACGGTAGTTCTTGAGGTCGGTGGGGTCCGCCGTTGGTTTCTTCAGGAGGGCGGTAAGCTCGGCGTGCTTCCAGCTCTCCGGGAAGGTGGCGGTGTGGAAGGAGGAGTTGATGATGTCCCGGAGATGGGGTGCGATGGTGGCGTCGGCTTTGTTGAAGACGTGGTGTGGGCAGGGGTCGGTTGGTGATCCGGAGTGGATGGAGTTCATCGTGCGGGTGGTGTCTTCGGTGCTGATCGGGGTCCAGTTGCAGAGGGTGGTGGTGGCGGGCGTTGGTTCGGCGGTAGGGTGCGTTGTTTGTGCGTCGAAGCTGTTGTGTATGTCGGTGATCTTGCGGTGGAAGAACGCGGAGAGTGAGTTGCAGAGGTCTTGCGAGGGGGTGATGTCGTTGTTTCCGGCGCTGGGGTTGGAGAACTCTTTGACGATGCTGAAAAGTTCCTTGCTGTCATGGGCGTTGTTGTCCAGTCGTTCTTTGAGTGCCGACTTCTTGGTGGCACGGATCAGCTGGTGGTGTTTGCGGGTGGCGTGCTTGAGGGCGGTCCTGTTGTCTGTGGTCTGGTCGAGTCGCCAGGTTTTCTCGAGAGTGCGGCAGTTCTTCTTGGATTCCTTGAGTTCGTTGGTGAACCAAGGGGTTTTCTTGCTTCCGGGTCTGCTGGGAGGGTTTTTAGTGGTGCGAGGTCGTCGGCGCAGGCGGTCAGCCACTTGGCGAGGTTGCTGGCTGCTTCGTTTGGGTCCGTTGTGTTGGTGGGTGTGTTCTGGCTGAGGGAGGCGGTGAGCTGCTCGGCGGTGATCTTGCTCCAGCTCCGGCGGGGAGCCTGTTGCGGGTGGTGGTGGGTCGCAGTCTTTCTGAAGCTGAAGTGGACGCAGCTGTGGTCGGTCCAGTGGAGTCCGGTGGCGTGGCTGAAGGAGATGTGCTTGCTGGACGAGAAGACGGGGTCAAGCGTGTGGCCGGCGTAGTGGGTGGGCGTGTTCACCAGTTGCTTGAGTCCGAGGTTGGCGAGGTTATCCAGCAGGGCGGTGGTGTTTCTGTCGTTGTTGTTCTCCAGGTGGAAGTTGAGGTCCCCTAGGAGGATGTAGTCGGCTGAGGGCATGGCGTGCGGGCTGATGAAGTCTGCGATGTCTTCGCTGAATAGTGTGCGTGGTCCCGGGGTCTGTAGATGAGGGTGCCTCGGAGGGTGGTCTTGGGGTCAGTGTGTATCTGGAAGTGTAGGTGTTCGGCGGCGGAGAAGGTCTCGTCGGAGTTAGTCGAGATGCGGATGGTGTTCTTGTGTACGATGGCGATGCCTCCTCCCGTCTGGTTGACGCGGTCCTTCCGGGTGATCTTGTATCCATCCGGGATGGCTATGGCGATGTCGGGCGCTGAGGAGGCGTTCATCCAGGTCTCGGTGAGGAAGGCGATGTCCGGTGCTGTTGCGTCGAGCAGGTCCCAGAGTTCCACGGCGTGCCTGTGGACGGAGCGGGTGTTCAGCAGGATGCATTTCAGGTGGTTGCTGCTGTTGCTCGACTTGGCGGAGGTGGTGCACGTCCGGGGGCAGGTGAATCGGCAGGCTTGGCAGGCGAAGGGTCCGTGGGTGCGTCTCGGTGAGGCTCGGTAGCAGGCAGGGTTCCGGCCGGCATTGAGTGCGGTGAGTGTGGCGGCGTCGTAGGTCCGTCGAGTAGTGTTGTGTTGGTGGGTTCCAGGGGTTCTGGCGCTGGGCGCGGTCCAGTCGCGGACGGGCGCAGACGGGCTTGCCTTAGGCGCGCCTTCGGCGCGCCAGCGCGCGCCCGCTGCGCACGTCCGCTGCGCGGCGCGTGCAGCGGCCGCCATTTATGGGGAGGTGGGAGGGAGGAGCAGCTGGGAGGCGGGGAGGCAGGGGCAGCGAATGGGCAGTCAGGGGGGCAGGGCCGCAGGGAACGCAGCGGCGGGAGTGGCGAGAGGCAGCGGGGGCACAGAAAGGAAAAACAGGGGGACAGCAGACAAAATCACGGGCACAACAACAGTGGGGCAGCGAGGGGCACAGAAAGGAAAAACAGGGGGACAGCAGACAAAATCACGGGCACAACAACAGTGGGGCAGCGAGGGGCACAGAAAGGAAAAACAGGGGGAGAGCAGGCAAAATCACGGGCACAACAACAGTGGGGCAGCGAGGGGTACAGAAAGGAAAAACAGGGGGACAGCAGACAAAATCACGGGCACAACAACAGTGGGGCAGCGAGGGGCACAGAAAGGAAAAACAGGGGGACAGCAGACAAAATCACGGGCACAACAACAGTGGGGCAGCGAGGGGCACAGAAAGGAAAAACAGGGGGAGAGCAGGCAAAATCACGGGCACAACAACAGTGGGGCAGCGAGGGGTACAGAAAGGAAAAACAGGGGGACAGCAGACAAAATCACGGGCACAACAACAGTGGGGCAGCGAGGGGCACAGAAAGGAAAAACAGGGGGACAGCAGACAAAATCACGGGCACAACAACAGTGGGGCAGCGAGGGGCACAGAAAGGAAAAACAGGGGGAGAGCAGGCAAAATCACGGGCACAACAACAGTGGGGCAGCGAGGGGCACAGAAAGGAAAAACAGGGGGAGAGCAGGCAAAATCACGGGCACAACAACAGTGGCGCAGCGAGGGGTACAGAAAGGAAAAACAGGGGGACAGCAGACAAAATCACGGGCACAACAACAGTGGGGCAGCGAGGGGCACAGAAAGGAAAAACAGGGGGAGAGCAGACAAAAACGGGCACCGGGGCCACAAGCGGAGGGCGATCTTACCTACAGGAGCAGCGGGCAGACAACACAGGCGGAGCTGTGTGGTGGGGAGCGACCTACCTGGCAAGGTCAAGGGTCGCTCTCCTCACCGTGCAGCGGCCGCCATTTATGGGGAGGTGGGAGGGAGGAGCAGCTGGGAGGCGGGAGGCAGGGGCAGCGAATGGGCAGTCAGGGGGGCGGGGCCGCAGGGAACGCATCGGCGGGAGTGGCGAGAGGAAGCGGGGGCACAGAAAGGAAAAACAGGGGGACAGCAGACAAAATCACGGGCACAACAACAGTGGGGCAGCGAGGGGCACAGAAAGGAAAAACAGGGGGACAGCAGACAAAATCACGGGCACAACAACAGTGGGGCAGCGAGGGGCACAGAAAGGAAAAACAGGGGGAGAGCAGGCAAAATCACGGGCACAACAACAGTGGGGCAGCGAGGGGTACAGAAAGGAAAAACAGGGGGACAGCAGACAAAATCACGGGCACAACAACAGTGGGGCAGCGAGGGGCACAGAAAGGAAAAACAGGGGGACAGCAGACAAAATCACGGGCACAACAACAGTGGGGCAGCGAGGGGCACAGAAAGGAAAAACAGGGGGAGAGCAGGCAAAATCACGGGCACAACAACAGTGGGGCAGCGAGGGGCACAGAAAGGAAAAACAGGGGGAGAGCAGGCAAAATCACGGGCACAACAACAGTGGGGCAGCGAGGGGTACAGAAAGGAAAAACAGGGGAGAGCAGACAAAATCACGGGCACAACAACAGTGGGGCAGCGAGGGGCACAGAAAGGAAAAACAGGGGGAGAGCAAACAAAAGCGGGCACCGGGGCCACAAGCGGAGGGCGATCTTACCTACAGGAGCAGCGGGCAGACAACACAGGCGGAGCTGTGTGGTGGGGGAGCGACCTGCCTGGCAAGGTCAAGGGTCGCTCTCCTCACGTGCAGCGGCCGCCATTTATGGGGAGGTGGGAGGGAGGAGCAGCTGGGAGGCGGGAGGCAGGGGCAGCGAATGGGCAGTCAGGGGGGCGGGGCCGCAGGGAACGCAGCGGCGGGAGTGGCGAGAGGCAGCGGGGGCACAGAAAGGAAAAACAGGGGGACAGCAGACAAAATCACGGGCACAACAACAGTGGGGCAGCGAGGGGCACAGAAAGGAAAAACAGGGGGACAGCAGACAAAATCACGGGCACAACAACAGTGGGGCAGCGAGGGGCACAGAAAGGAAAAACAGGGGGAGAGCAGGCAAAATCACGGGCACAACAACAGTGGGGCAGCGAGGGGTACAGAAAGGAAAAACAGGGGGACAGCAGACAAAATCACGGGCACAACAACAGTGGGGCAGCGAGGGGCACAGAAAGGAAAAACAGGGGGACAGCAGACAAAATCACGGGCACAACAACAGTGGGGCAGCGAGGGGCACAGAAAGGAAAAACAGGGGGAGAGCAGGCAAAATCACGGGCACAACAACAGTGGGGCAGCGAGGGGCACAGAAAGGAAAAACAGGGGGAGAGCAGGCAAAATCACGGGCACAACAACAGTGGGGCAGCGAGGGGTACAGAAAGGAAAAACAGGGGGACAGCAGACAAAATCACGGGCACAACAACAGTGGGGCAGCGAGGGGCACAGAAAGGAAAAACAGGGGGAGAGCAGGCAAAATCACGGGCACAACAACAGTGGGGCAGCGAGGGGCACAGAAAGGAAAAACAGGGGGACAGCAGACAAAATCACAGGCACAACAACAGTGGGGCAGCGAGGGGCACAGAAAGGAAAAACAGGGGGACAGCAGACAAAATCACGGGCACAACAACAGTGGGGCAGCGAGGGGCACAGAAAGGAAAAACAGGGGAGAGCAGGCAAAATCACGGGCACAACAACAGTGGGGCAGCGAGGGGCACAGAAAGGAAAAACAGGGGGACAGCAGACAAAATCACGGGCACAACAACAGTGGGGCAGCGAGGGGCACAGAAAGGAAAAACAGGGGAGAGCAGGCAAAATCACGGGCACAACAACAGTGGGGCAGCGAGGGGCACAGAAAGGAAAAACAGGGGGACAGCAGACAAAATCACGGGCACAACAACAGTGGGGCAGCGAGGGGCACAGAAAGGAAAAACAGGGGGAGAGCAGACAAAATCACGGGCACAACAACAGTGGGGCAGCGAGGGGCACAGAAAGGAAAAACAGGGGGAGAGCAGACAAAAACGGGCACCGGGGCCACAAGCGGAGGGCGATCTTACCTACAGGAGCAGCGGGCAGACAACACAGGCGGAGCTGTGTGGTGGGGGAGCGACCTACCTGGCAAGGTCAAGGGTCGCTCCCTTACATACTGCATTTTAAGCTTTTCTTTTCTGATGGCATTTCAGCTTCAATCCTAGGATTCTTGTGCTAGTACTAGATGTTCTTTTGCACCACATGTAGCATAGAGCAAAGAAGCTCAGGTAGAGATTCGGTTCCTCTCTGTCCTGTAGCACCTCCTGTAGCTTATTCTGTGAAATATATATTTCCTTATGTCATGCTCTTGCAGAAACTCCTACATACCTTCTTGTGCTTCGACTTAAAGTATTGCATTATTGCTGAAATGTTGGTAGACTATAGTCCTCTGTGACCACTGCTAAACTTCTTGTTACTGACTTTGCAAGTAACCATCCTTGCTTCAACTTCTTCTTGCCTATGAGATGACTAAAGAACTCCTGGATATCTGACTGTGTCTCCCCCTCGCAAGTGTCTTCAATGCACTGGACATTATCTACCTTCCCTGGTATTCCAGAGGATGGTAGAGGAACCTCTTCCTCCTGTCGGTTCTATTTCTGTTGCAAATGAAGCTACGAGCAACCGGCTCAAGTCTCTTGCCCCTCACAAAGTGGTGCTTGTTTCTTCCTTTGCCAAGGAGAGGACACGTTCTACTACTATGATCTCCCAAGCAACCTTTCTAAATTCTTTCCTAATGTATCCCTTCTTTGACTCATCCCAAACCTAATTTTACTACTACGATTTCTCTAATCCATTTCTAGAGACTCCTCCCTCCTTCATCTCTCCTTTTACTCATCCCATCCCTCATCTTACTACTATGATCTCCCAAATACCACTTTCTAGACTCTTCCCTCTTCTATCCCTTCATTATCCTATTCACTCCAACTAACTGACTCGCATGTACACCACTCAAATTAGCACCTATTTCACCATACTAATCCACCACGAACCCTTTTTGGGTTCTGGAGTAGAGTGTTACTTACTGAAAAGCGCTTCAACGCCTCGTCAGGGGAGTAAACGCTATATAAATACACTTAAAATTGCAATTGATAATATATATTGGTAATTAGATCTAGCCCTGCGACCTTGAGGCTGGATTGCAGTTTGTACCCCTTGCACTGCCCATACTACCCCTAGTCACAGAGGTCTTAATGGTAGCGGCAGTGAGAAAAAGTAAAAGGGGCAAAGTTTACTTTCTGTAATTTCCACTTCTTGCGTGTCCACTAACCCCTCAGCAGCAAATAGAAGGCTACTGATGAGCTACACGTTTGTTCTGCAATACTGAAGTTTAAACATCATCCTGCACTTTTCGTGACTCTGCAGAATGGACTACCAACAGATCATCAAGGTGAGCAGATGTAGAGTTGAACATAGTAAATCTATGTTTCCCTAGTTATGCTTACCTTGGCAATTTGTTGGTAGTTGGGTAGTTGTTATTATAAAGTCGATAAATGTGCAGGTGGTATTCTTGACCTCTGTATTGTGACATGCAAACACTACAGGAAGGACAAAGGTTCAAGCCTGTGATGTCATTTCCAGTCAAACGGTGCGTGATGTCATTTCTGAATCTCCTGGTGGGTTTATGTCCTCGCCAGGAATATACATTGCTTGAAAATTCCGGATACAGTGGCAAGCCAGACCTTCCTCTGCTGTCAAACGGTAGGTATATTGAGTTTACTTTGAATAATTGTAGATATGTGTACAGAAATTCTTCCTTAATGTTATTTAGAGTTTTTAAACTTCTCCAAACATTTCTTAAAGCGCATAATAAAACTTTGCAAAAATGTTAGTTTAGACTTCTTTTACACAACACATAATTAATGAGATGGAGCACAGATTGCAACAGTAAGAAATAAATCCACAAATATTAATGTGCAGAGAATATTTCTGTAATTGCATTGTTCGGAAGATATATATGCAGACATTAGGTCATAGCACTCATAAGTACTTCTTTGTGTAGAACAATTGCGGAGAAAAATGTGTGCAGGCTCTATAATTGTGGAAATATAATGTACATATTTAAATTCACAATGGACTGAAATATGAATCAGCACTCCTCTTCTTTGAAAAATGTAAATGACATCTTATTCAAGCATTATAAAAAAAATAGGAAATAACTTCCATCAATCATTTTATATTTGATGCCCAACCTGACCGGAAGTGTTATGTGGATACTACCCTTTCTTCAACGATGATGTGTCTCGTTTAATGATTGTCCTTAAATTGATCGAAAACCCGGACGGTAACCTGCTTCGATGCTGGGGGCAAGATTTTAGCATATATCTAATTTCTTCTTCCCGGTTTCTTTTCTTGCTTGTATCTGTGATCCTGGGTTGTGCATTTATTGGATAATGATATTATTACCTACTTGATTTCTCATTCTTGGAAAAGGCTAGCAGCGACATTTTTAATTTTTAATTTTCCTGCCTACCTTGAGGAAGGCTGAAACTTTCTTGGTGATTTAGGTGTGATATTCCCCCAGAAGTAGTGTCAGGATACTTTTTTGATCCTCATCATGCATTTAGCTTACCTAATTTTTGAAGAAGGTCTTTCTGCACTTTGAATACTATTCATGTTCAAGTAGAAAATGGCTATGCTTTCAAATTAGTTTCCCTTGGAAAGACATTGGGGACCTCGTTTATGAATTTTTGCCATAGGGCAGAACCGCAGGCCTTCCTGCTGCGCCGCCCTACAGCAAAAGAAAAGGGCAGGAATGCGCCATATCTATCAGATACAGGGCATTCCTGTCCTTTTCCCCTGCGCTGCCGCACAATGGGCTGCCGTGCGCCAAAGCAGGCACCTGTGCACCACTCGTTGTACAGAAAACTGCGTTAAAGGGAACGAAATTTACAAGGCAGCATTAAGTCAAAAAAGTGGCTTAGTGCTGCCTGGTAAATAAGGAGCAGGCTCCTGCACCACCGGAGCTTCGCAAAAAGTGATGCACCAGTGGCGCAAGGGGCTAAGCCCCTCTGTCTGCAAAATTTTGTTCACCTGTGGCTTGACTCCTGTAAATCCAGCAGGTTAAATCTTGCTAGAGCAAAGATGGTTTCTGTTGTGGGTGTAGTTCAAATGCCTCCATCCAAGGTATGCTCTTGTTCCACTATGTTTTCTCTTGCGACTCTCACCCGCTGAGTTCTAAGAATTGCCTTTTCAGAATTTTATAGGACATCTGCCCTTAAGGTAGGCAATGAGAAGGAGCATCTCAGATAGAAGGTTCTGTGTCCTTGTTAGATGGAAGGTTCCTTGTCCTTGCCTCTTATGCCATGTGCCATCTCTGTGGTTTTATTGTATAGGATGTACATTTTTCACACCAGTTTTCGAACAAATCACTGGAGCGTGCACTAATTGCTGTGCTTGGTCATGTAGTTCATCATCTTTTTTCACCAATGCAGCTAGACGCAAGAGAAACGTCGGTTACGCTGGTGTAATATCGTAGAATTTTGCAATACGCTTGTTACTCAAAATTCTCAAAAGTATGCTATTACAGCATCACGTACAGTTCATGGCAAAAGTGTAACATGAGGCCACAGGAACAACAAGAACAACCAAAACGCGAGCAGCAGCTGTTTGAGGTAATTGTGTTTACTGAGAAATGCACCATCGCATATAAAATGAATGCAAGTACACATTTCACGCTAAATTTTAGCGCCAAATTCAGATTTGACTTGCGTAATTATGCATAATTTTCAAAACTTTAGCAGAATTACACAAAAGCGTATTACGGAAATTTCGCACACCGCTAAATTTGAAGATTGACTGGGTTGAATGCGTAGTCTACTTCGAGATCTGCTAATGGGGAGTATTGGGATCTGAGGCAGAGATTTCCAATTTTCTCTGCGATGTTCCTAGATCTGATGTATTACCAATTGATGGCCATTTTTCTGATCAATAGGTGGAAATCAAGACAGCTTTTACTAATGCTATAACTGGCAGGTAGGCCACTATCCCGCCTCCAAAGCATTGAGTGAAGCAGAGGATCACTCTGGTATCTGCTTCTGTTTTTCTTGAAAATTTCTGTGCGTATGTGGATTTCAGGAGCTTGAGGCAGCAGAGCTTCTACCCAGATAAGCCTCGCCCTCTGTCAAGGTAAAATAGTTATGCTCTTGGTTTCACAGATTGGGGACTCGGTTTGTTTCCAGTAGTAATATATGAGAGGGAGTAATTGTTTTAGAGCATGGTGTGCTTCCTAATAGTACAGAGTCATCATCATAGAAGAGGATGGTGACAGAGATGTTCTGGGTTGTTGGTGCATTCACCACAAGTTTTGTAAATGTTAAACAAAAACAAAACCAGAAGACATGTGGGGGAAGTTCATCACAAGGGGCTTCTTGACATGTGAGAGTCAGTGGATTGTGGTTGTTTTCATCTCTCCATGACTAGGTGGCATCTAACAACTGAGACTAGCCTACTGGGGCAATTCAGATGTAATCAACAAGTGAGAATGTCCTACCAATGCAAAATGGCTTGTTTTTGTGCTACAGTGTGCAAGGCTGTGGTCATGCCTCTCCCAGAGTAGAATTTGTCAAGGACCTTTCCTTGTAGTGTTTATGTAGGAGGGGTTGGCTTAGGATTGGGGCTCCCAGAGCTCACCTAGCTTCCAAGAGAGCTTCTTCATCACCGTCCCATTTGCCTAGCTTGGCAATACAATTCCTAGCGATAATTACCTGCCACTGAGGAGGAAGTTTGTCCTCCATTAATCTTTCAAGTACTGCCAGTAGGTCTTTGAATTCCTTTGAGTTTAGAGCAGAGAGCATATATGTTTTCTATCCTGCGTTCAATTGTCAGTTAAAATTATATCTATTATCCATAGCTCTTGACTGGCCGGTGTACCTGTGTCATCTTTTTCATTTTCTTCAACTTGAACGTAGTCTGTGGACTTCCGGAATCTTCCTCCTTTGTTTGTTTTTGCTAAGAGGCTGGTAGCTTCAAACCTTTGTGGCTCCCAGGGGTTAAGGAGCCAGGTTTCTTGTAGGAGAATGATGTCATTGTATTCAAGAAATTATTTTATTTCTGGGTCTGAGGTCTTCTCCCCAGTGCTAGAGACATCTTAGGAGACCATTTAAATTGTAGGCATAATGGTCAAGCCTGATATGAATTGGTTGTATGTTTCAGGATCTTCTCAGGATGTTTGCTCAGGGTAGTGTTTCTCAGTTTTCCAAGTGTTGTATGTGACACTGTCTTTATATATCAGTCACTGGATGTTTGTCCATTGCAGAACCCCTTGGCCCGGATCTCCGTATGCTTGTAGGTCTTCTGTATGATTGTCTTTGTTATATGTTGTCTAGAGTGCCCAACGGATGATTGTCTAGCTGGGCCGGTGGGAAACAGTGAGTGGTTGTCTTCGTTTGGCTAGAAGTTGTTTTGTACTGTCATTTTGAGGTCCTGTATGCCCAGGTCAAATTTTTATGGTAGAAAATATGATTGGAGTTATTCGGATCTCGTCTGGCAATGTGCTTATTTCATTTGCTTTCTCCTCTGGTCAAGCACATGGGGGTTTTATAAGCCATTTTCTAACAGTATCTTTTGTGTTCATGGAATATCTTCTTGTGGCCTGGTGTCTCCTTGGTCTTCTGGGAGGGGCTCCCTCCACTGTGATTTGATGTTCCGAGTCTGGAGGAGGAAGGAAGATTCTTAGTTGTACTAAAGAGCTTACCATTGAATCTCTCCTTCTTGGGTAGTTTATTAGGGAATTAATCCCAGTTAGTGCTAGCTCCCACAAAAATAAATCATTGATACTTTGCTTGTTTTTGCATATTGATTATTTTTAGAAATTGGATGTGGGTTGGATGTGGCGGGCGCATTTATAATGAAGAGAGTTTTGTTGCTGCACACATTTTTTATGCCCTTTTGGTTGACAAAAATGAATCTGAGTCTACATCAGCAATTAATCAAGTTTGTCAATTGTGTGGTTTTATGCCACTGTGTCCCCAGTCTGGCTCCACCACTAAATCTAGGATTAAGAATTCATCCTGTTCTTTGGTCTTAGCATCAGGCTGTGCCTGCGGGAGGGGTCTTTCCGTTTGAGGCATTTGGACAACTCTGCGTGGTAGTACATCTTTGTGTACCAGAAGGAGTACAAGCATTCTGTAGAGCTCCAAGATTAGTGAGAGCCTCCAAGGCAGTTATTCCCCTCCGCCCCTAAAGCGTTGTCAGCTGCATCAGCAATTGCAAGATGCTGTTATATGCCCCCATATACTTGCTCTGCGTAATAATTTGGGAGTCCACCTCCATCTTGAAAGCTTTAACGAATGGTAATATTTCATCCATCCATCCAACTGAATCATAGTAACTTTTTGTCATTATAGAAGGTTTCCATAAAACATATTTCTTAATTTTCCATGCGAGGGAATTCCAAATAAACACGTTATCTCCTCTAATGGAATGATTTCAAACCTCCACACAAATGTTGATTTATTCATGTCAAAAGTCATAGCCGTTAACTTCTGGCATTTTAAAAAACTTTTGTATTAGTTTCTTTATAAAGTTCCAGTGCCTGGAGTTGTTTTTGTAGCTCACTAGTACTTTTTTTTCATATCATACAGGCACTCACACAGCCACTCGCTCACCCATACACCTACTCACACACCCTGATATTCATCCATATAGCTACTCACACACCCACTTATTCACCCACATAGCCACTTACACACCCACTCACACACCCATACAGTCACTTACATACCCACTCACACACAGATGCACACAGTCACACAACCACTCACGTAATATATATTAGAAATAGTATCACTCATTAGTAGTACACAAAGTATAGTACCTTAGTATATATTTTTAACACTCATAAACATTTAGAAAACACTCACAGTTGCTGAATGGTGTCATCAGTGATGTCACTGACCATGTCATGAGTGATGTACTATATGAGGTCATAAGCAGTGGATTGTGAGGCGTCAGTTATAGTTAGCTTGGCTAACTATAACTGCTGAATTTCACTGGTTTTGTACGAGTGAAATCTGAGCCTAACTATAACGTCCATGTAATGTTTTTTTTTCTTCAGGGAATTTCTATGGTTATTTTAATTCTATTTCCTAACTATAACGTCCCTGTAACCTTTGTTTTTTTCAATGAATTTCTTAGTTTTTTTAATGTTGGTTCCTACCTATAACTTCCCTGTAACCTTTGGTTTTTTAAGTGAATTTCTAAGGATTTTTTCATTTTATTTCCTAAATGTAATCACTAACCTTTGACAGTCAGTGTGTGATTGAGCGCATGAGTGTCTCAGTAAGCCTGTGAGTGGGTATTAGAGTGTCTGAGTGGGTCTGTCAGTGGATGTGTGAATGTCTGAGTAGGTCTGTTAATGGGTGCGTGAGTGTCTAAGTGGGTCTGTGAGTGGGTGCATGAGTGGGTCTGTGAGTGAGTACATGAGTCTCTGAGTGGATCTGTGACTGGATGCATGAGTGGCTGGGTCTGTGAGTGGGTGCATGATTGTCCGAGTGGGTCTGTGAGTTGGTGTGTGTCTCTGACTGGGTCTGCAAGTGGGTGCATGAGTGTCTTTGAAGGTCTGTGAGTGGATCAATGAGTCTCTGAGTGGGTGAGTGAGTGTCTGAGTGGACTTGAGTGGTTGTGTGAGTCTCTGAATGGGTCTGTGAGTGGGAGAAGGAATGTCTGAGTGGGTCAGTCCATGGGTGCATGACTCTCTGAGTGGATATCTGTGCATGAGTGCATGAGTCTCTGAGTGGGTCTATGAATGGCAGCATTAGTATCTGAGTGGGTCCGTGAGTGGGTGGATGAGTGTCTGAGTGGGCTTGTGAGAGCATGCAAGAGTCTCTGAGGGTGTCTGTGAGTGGGTGCATGAGTGTCTGAGTGGATCTGTGAGTGTGGTTCTATGAGTGAGTGTGTGAGTGTCTCAGTGAATCTGCGAGTGGGTGTGTGAGTCTTTGAGTGGATCTGTGAGAGGATGCATGAGTGTGTGAGTGAGTCTCTGACTGGGTCTGTGAGTGGGTGCATGAGTGTCTTTGAAGGTATGTGAGTGGATTGATGAGTCTCTGAGTGGGTAAGTGAGTGTCTGAGTGGACTTGATTGGTTGTGTGAGTCTCTGAACAGGTCTGTGAGTGGATGAGTGAGTGTCTGACTGGGTCAGTCAGTGGGTGTGACACTGAGTGGATCTGTGAATGAGTGTATGAGTCTCTGAGTGGGTCTATGAATGGGAGCATGAGTGTCTGAGTGGGTCTGTGAGTGGGTGGATGAGTGTGTGAGTGGGCTTGTGAGAGCATGCAAGAGTCTCTGAGGGTGTCTGTGAGTGGGTGCATGAGTGTCTGAGTAGATCTGTGAGTGAGTGTGTGAGTGTCTCAGTGAAGCTGTGAGTGGGTGTGTGAGTCTTTGAGTGGATCTGTGAGTGGATGCATGAGTGTGTGAGTGAGTCTCTGACTGGGTCTGTGAGTGGGTGCATGAGTGTCTTTGAAGATATGTGAGTGGATTGATGAGTCTCTGAGTGGGTAAGTGAGTGTCTGAGTGGACTTGATTGGTTGTGTGAGTCTCTGAATGGGTCTGTGAGTGGATGAGTGAGTGTCTGACTGGGTCGGTCAGTGGGTGTGACACTCTGAGTGGATCTGTGAATGAGTGTATGAGTTTCTGAGTGGGTCTGTGAATGGGAGCATGAGTGTCTGAGTGGTCTGTGAGTGGGTGAATGAGTGCCTGAGTGGGTTTGTGAGAGCATGCAAGAGTCTCTGAGGGGGTCTGTGAGTGGGTGCATGAGTGTCTGAGTGGATCTATGAGCAAGTGAGTGAGTGCCTCAGTGGGTCTACAAGTGGGTGTGTGAGTCTTTCAGTGGGTCTATGAATGGATCCATGAGTGGGTGAGTGGGTGTGGAGTGAGTCTCTGAGTGGGTCTGTGAGTGTGTGTGTGTGAGTCTCTCAGTGGGTCTGTGAGTAGGTAAATGAGTGCTTGAATGGATCTGTGAGTGGGTGCATGAGTGTCTGAGTGTGCCTGTCAGTGAGTGTGTGAGTCTGTGAGCAGGTGCATGTTTGTGTAAGTGGGTCTGTGAGTGGGTACGTGAGTGTATGAGTGGGTCTGTCAGTGGGTATGCAGTAAAAAATTGGGGGGGAACACAGGAACAGATCCTTGTGCCAGCTCCCCCGTGACGGTTCTCCTGTCCAGCGTGCCTTCATTCCACTACCCTCTGCTGACTTTGGTTTTGTGCCTCCTCGGCTCATTTTCTCCTAATTTTTCTGCCTCTTCTCTCCTCACATCTGCCCTCGAGTTTGCCTCTTTTTGCTCGTTCTGCCTGTTATTTTGCCTCTTTCTGTTCGCTCCTGACCTTTATTCTGCCTCTTGCTCCTCATTTCTGACCTATATTTTGCCTCTTGCTGCTTGTTTCTCAACTCTATTTTGCCTCTTTCTGCTCATTCTGCCTGTTATTTCACCTCTTTCTGCTCGCTCCTGGCCTTTATTTTGCCTCTTTCTGCTCATTTCTAACCTTTATTCTGCCTATTGCTGCTGGTTTCTGACCTCTATTCTGCCTCTTTTTGCTCCATTCTGACCTTTATTCTGCCTTTTTCTGCTCTCTTCTGACCTTTATTCTGACTCTATTTGCTCGTTTCTGACCTTTATTTTGCCTCTTTCTGCTTGTTTCTGACCCTTATTCTGCATCTTTTTGCTCGTTTCTCACCTTTATTTTGCCACTATCTGCTTGTTTCTGACCTTTATTCTGCCTCTTTCTGCTCCCTTCTGACCTTTATTCTGCCTCTTTCTGCTCGTTTCTCACCTTTATTTTGCCTCTTGGTGCTGGTTTATGACCTTTATTTTGCCTCTATCTGCTCATTCTCACCTTTATTTTGCCTCTTTCTGCTTGCTTCTCACCTTTACTTTGCCTCTTGCTGCTCATTTCTGACCTTTATTTTGGATTTTTCTGCTTCTTGCTAACCTTTATTTTGCCTCTTTCTG
This sequence comes from Calotriton arnoldi, assembly GCA_963921515.1. Lineage (NCBI taxonomy): Eukaryota > Metazoa > Chordata > Amphibia > Caudata > Salamandridae > Calotriton > Calotriton arnoldi. Next base: position 40,607 of record CAWUFW010002113.1, read on the forward strand.
CTCGTTTCTCACCTTTATTTTGCCTCTTTCTGCTCAATTCTGACCTTTATTCTGCCTCTTTCTGCTTGTTTCTGATCTTTATTCTGCCTCTTTCTGGTCCCTTCTGACCTTTATTCTGCCTCTTTCTGGTCCCTTCTGACCCAGAAGAGGTGTCTCCTATCCATGGAGGTATAGAGTGTCCAGAATCCCCTCCCTACCATTTTTCATCCTGGTTACTCAGGAGACTTGCTCTCTCCTCAGAGAACATGAAAGCCCTGGTGGCTGCCAGGAAGTCCTTTACATTAACCCAACCGAGGACAAATGGCTGAGGCTCTGCTATTGAGTTCTGACAAAGAATGTTAACTTGCCCATTTGCTCAGTGGTGATGTCATAGAGTTCTCCAGACATCTAATGGAGTATGATGCACAAGTGCACACTCGCAAGGCCCTAGTCATTGCTGACAAATAAATTATTTTCCACTGCCAATGAGGCCATCATGTACTTACCATCTGACTGGCTTAATACACCAATTTCTTCATCTTAGGCACCCCATGGCTACTTGGAACTTATGTCCATTCCAGTCCAGATTCATGTGCAGAATCTTCTAGCCAGTATCCTTCTGTGACATGAACTTTATCTCTTGGAAGGCTACTGACTGGCGTTAGCAATCTTCAAACCCTATGCACCAGGGACTCTACACTAGCCTTCTTTGCTCAATGAGCTTTACACATTTGCCTCTAGATCCATTGACTAGACTAGAATTTTGTAAATAGCAAATTAACTTCAAATATTGAACAGTCAATGGCAGGACTGATTTCCAAGAAGCCTGCTTTGAAAGGTAGGCAAAGCAGGGTGTACTCTGTAACTTGGCCCTCACCTGGAAGGAGAAGGGGGCTGCACAGAAATGTTCCTAGTGTGAAGTAAAAATATAGCAACTGGGTGCCTGCCTGGGAAGGTGAACTCTCAAACCAGCAACGACTGGATAACAAAGGCAGAGTGATGGAAATTATGTGACAGGGTAAGACTAAATTATGTGGCAGAGTTGACGAAACAATGTGACGACAAAAGGCAAATTATGTGCTATAACAATGCACATTTTGTGATGGTATTACTTCACCGTTTTTACATCTGTACAATGTAAACATTGTCTGGGCAAAAGTTGCACCTCATAAATATCAGTTTAATACCTAAATACAGCAATCAGCAACTGAACGGTGACCCCCACTATGCAGCAAAGGCAGTGTCAGATTGGGATCACAATTAGTCCCAGACACTCCAAAGAAAGTGGCCCATATTCCATAATAGTTTTTGTAGTTTTATACAGTGTGAACTCGGCCTCTGGCAGGAAAAGGAGGAGAATAACAGAAACTAATTTATGCCCCCCCCCCACCTTCCATGAGAGGAGAGGGGCACAAATGACCTGAGGAGCTCCCTGGTAGGCCCTAACCAGCTCCCCAACCCCCATAACTTTCCAGTCCTCCTCCCTACCACAGTCCTCTGCAAAGAGAATACTAATGGTTTCCCATCAGCACCTCCCTGCGGCCTCTGCCACACCTGGGGGGAGCCAGGGGGCAGGGACACCTCATGCTGTGACAGAAGGAGCAGCCCATTTCTGCCTCTGACCAGAGATGTTTTAATGCATGGGAAAAGTCGAGTTTGGCCCAGGCCCCAGCCTTTCAGGGCCCCCCCTGATAGAGCCAGCACTGTGCTGCAGAAGGCCTTGTCCTTGTGACCTTGAATAATTCTTAAACAGATTGTTATAAATACTGTTTTCCTTTAATTTATTTTTAATTTTGGTGTTGTGTGTGAGTCTATTACAAACATTTTGCAGAGAAATCTTCTGTTTATGTTTAATACAAAGTCCATAAAAAATGTTTCGCATATGACAAATAGGAGGGTGTCACAGAGATTATTTGCAGCAATATTACACATCACAATCCCTGAATATTATATGAAAACACATTTAAAATTTGGATGAGTGTGCCTGTGCACTGTCAGTGACCTGGCCAAAGAGTACATGAAAGAGCTGAAATTAGATCATAAATTCAAAGCTATTCCGAGCAGGGGCCCCCAAATACGTTTGGCCCAGGGACCCCAAAATCCTTAAGATGTCCCTGTCTCTGACAATAAGCCTGTTTTTAGGTGGGTCAGACTCAGTATATGTATGCAAATGCTGTAATAACAGCCTTTTACGTTGTGCACTTGCAGTGGAGACAGGGATGGCCCTGGCTGATAGGACTGCTTAGTCCACCCAAAAACAGGCCCACCAACTGGCCTCAGCTTCAGGCCCATCGCATGTCCGATTGTCCACCTTGCCAATCCGACCCTGAGGACCTGGCCCGGCGCAGCAACACGTGTGGTGGCTTTTTCAGACATTTTTGATCAGTGTGACCTAAAAACATTTTTTGTTAAAATCTGCAAAGATGATAGATTATGCGGCAAATCCAAAATTATGCAGAAAATGCAACCTCGGCAGATTCGTATAATTTCAATGGCCCTGGCAAAGGTCACTAAACAGGAGCCCTGTCGAGCCCTCCCCCGGTTGAAGGTGAAAACAAAGGAGAGTCGTGCAATGGTCGTGACCGGCTGACCACATGCTCACCTTGGATAACTACGGCTTGTCGATTAGCATAAAATCACGGTATCGCTCCATCCAAACATGTTGAAAAGGAGTGAATTAAAATGCTCGTGAGAAGTCATTGTCCTCCCACGGCTGTCATTCTCCCCAGGTCTCTTTTATTATTAAACTCTATTTCAGGGCCGAGTAAAATGTAATGCCTCCCCTGTCAATTCATATTATGAACTTCATTTCGTATTTAAATGAGTTTTTAAGTGCATGGGAGCGCCTGGATAAAATGCCATGGTTTATGATAGGCAGAGCGCAAATGTCAATTGTTTCATCTGACCACAGCCAAAAACAACCCCTCCCGGGAGCCGTGCTGGGGTACTGCCCCCACCGACCAGCCATGCGCCGGGTGGGGTAGGTGGGGGGGTGTTACTGTTGCCTGCATCAGGGTGGGGGCTGAGTGGGACTGCTGCCTGCAGGAGGGCTCGATTTTCCTGGGTGAGAACTGACTAATCCTGAGCCACGGTAGGCAGGAGTGTAAGTGGGATGACAAACTGGGGGGTGAGGGGTCTCTCAAAGGGGCAGGCAGGGCCGGCTTTGGGGCAGTGCGACTGGTGCGGATGCACAGGGCACTGACCTGTGGAGAGGGCGCTGACCTCAAGGGGGGGCGCCACATTTAGCAATAACTTATGATTGGAGAGATGAGGGGCACTTTTTCCTGGTGGGAGTGAGAAAATCCGGGGAGGTGGTCATGGGGTGTGGGGGCGCCAAAAATGATTGTTGCACCGGGCGCCACTAGCGCTAAAGCCGGCCCTGGGGGCGTGTTCTATGTAATTAAGGACGTGGCTTAAAAACACTTATAAAAATCGGTACCTGGCATAGCGGTGCCGCCCGACTAGTATTTTGCTGCTTCTGTCATTGCATCCAGATATATAATACAACAAGTAACATTGCACCTACAAGTCAGGACTGCTGGCTTTGTCAATGGTTTTTAAGATAAATTAGCAACAACTATGGCTTCGTTGTATATAACATTGAAAATGCTTCAGTTCTGAAATGAAGAGACTGTGCAAGAACTATAGGGAGTCTCTTTGAAGGTACATCACAGGCAGTGAAGGGTGGAACTGCTGCAGAGTTAAGTTTTATTGTTTTCATCCTGAGAGTGAGGGCAAAAATGGAGAGCCCGCTAGGGACCCGTCTCAACACCTGCTTTTTAGAACTGCTGGTGCTCAGCACCGGAATGACCCGGCTCACTTAAAGCCCTGACGGTAGGGGCCAGGTGCGCAACGCCCATTGGGCTCAAAGGGCTTCCGCCCCCCCCCGTCGTGTGTGGCAGCCCGGGATGAGACAGCTTCCCGGGCACACACACAGCCGCACCCGAGTACTCCACAGGTCTTTAAAAGACCATTTGACCATTTGCTTGTTAATGAGGCTTTGTTGTTTTTCCACCCCTTCTTAGAGCCCCTGCAGCTCCACTCTGCCTATTGCTTGAAGAATTAGCCCCCCCGAAATTTTGCTTAGCCCCCCCCCCGAAATTTTGCTTAGCCCCCCCCCCGAAATTTGGCTCTACCTGGCTGCCTGTGCCAGGTTGGAGGGCTGCAGGCTACTACACCTTCGAGTACGAAACAAGAGGCTTGATCAGGGAACCCACAAACCTGCAAATCTCTATCTACCCTGGGCATGTGAAGTCACCTCTACTTCCAGTGGTGGCGAATAACAAAAACAGAGCCCGCTGTATAATCAAGAAATGCTTTCATTCAGTTTTTGACGGTGCCACGTTTGAATTCCAGTAGGACTCAAACAAGCCATTGTTCTGAGACTGTGAATTGAAATTAATTTGACATTTGAAATGCAGTTTGTGGGCTAGGCCTGCCGTTATTTAGCAGATCGGGGGCTGATTCACAAAGCGAGGAAGGTTTACGCCTACCCCTTTCCCGACGTTATGAATTTTTTGTTTACCATGTATTTCTTTGCAAAAAAAGAATGTTTACAAGGAATGTAACAATGCAGGACACTACATCAGTGGATGTACAATGGACACAAAGGTCAGCCGCGAAGATGACTGGTGATGAATGGGACAATGCCACGAAGGTACATTACGTACATCTTAAATCACGTTTACTGCGTGTTTTGCATTTGGACATTGCACATGATGGAAATTTCAGGCACAGAGAAAAAAGTCAAGAGGTCAACGAGAATTTTGCAGAACCCGGGATGGGGCAAAAAAATAGCAGACGCTTCACACACCCAATTTTCATTTCCCCAGATCAGTTAAGGGCAGGGGATCTACTGGGTTCTGACAGGTTACCCTCAGTTGGCTCCGCTGGCAGAAACACTTCATCTAGCGACCCATGAAAATCAACTAAGAGCCCCAATGCAGGGCCACTGTGTTTTTGTTTTCAGTTACAAACACCTGCTTCGAGAGATTGTTACTGAAAAAGAACAACTTTGATGACTGAACGAAACAAACATGGTACCTGCTAAGAAAATATGTTTCCTTCAGTACAACCACCGCAACAGCAACTGCGCTGAAGGCTTTAGAAATTATTACCAGACAGGCGACGATCTCAAAATCAGGTGGGTGGTCCGGTGTTTGGGAAGTGGAAGTTGCCACCATCCTTCTTCAAACTACTTATAAGTGAATTTGCTCAGTATCACACTTTGTTTAGTCAAGTCCTGAACTGGGATTAGAATCCAGGGGCCTCATTTACATGAAAGTGCCGCAGCGCGGTACCGCAAGCCCTTCGGCTGCGCCACGCCGTGGCACTTTCAAAGCACAGGGATGAGTCATATCTACAAGGATATGACGGATCCCTTTGCTCTCCCCTGCGCTGGCGCACAATTTTCTGCCATACGCCGACGCAGGCATCCTTGCACCATGGTGCAAGGATCCGTGCGTCACGGGGATGATTGTTTATATGCACGAAGGTGTCCATTCCTGCACATAAACAATCTGAAATTGCGTTTTTTAACTCCTATGTGTACTGCATTAGCACACGTAGAACTTGCAAAACGTCATTTTTTTAATGATTGTTTATGTGCAGGAAGGGACACCTTCCTGCACATAAACAATCACCAGAGGTCATTTCCTCATTCTATGTGTGCTGTAGCATCAAAGCCAGCTCCCACAGGAGGTGGGGAGCCGGCTGGGACCGCGGGGGCCTGGAGGCTCCCCCCGCATTTCCGGGGAAAAAAAGAAGAAAGAGGCAAAATAGAAGAAGCAGAAAGAGGCAGACTAAAGGTCAGCGAAGAACAGAAAGAAGCAGGATAAAGGTGAGAAATTAGCAGAAAGAGGCAAGATAAAGATGAGAAACGAGCAGAAAGAGGCAGAATATAGGTCAAAAATGAGCAGTAAGAGGAAAAATAAAGGTAAGCAACGAGCAGAAAGAGGCAAAATAAAGGTGAACAACAAGCAGAGAGAGCAAAATAAAGGTGAGAGGTGAGCAGAATGAGACAGAATGAAGGTAAGCAAAGAGTAGGAAGAGGCAAAATAAAGGTGAGAAACGAGCAGAATGAGGCAAAATAATGATCAGCAATGAGCAGAAAGAGGCCAACTAAAGGTGAGAAATGAGCAGAAAGAGGCAGAATAAAGGTCAGAAACAAGCAGCAAGAGGCAAAATAAAGGGAAGGAACGAGCAGAAAGAGGCAAAATAAAGGTGAGAAGGGAGCAGAAAGAGGCAGAATAAAGGTCAGAAACGAGTAGCAAGAGGCAAAATAAAGGTGAGAAACGAGTAGAAAGAGGCAAAATAAAGGTGAAAAATGACCAGAAAGGCAAAATAAAGGTTAGCAAAGAGCAGAAAGAGGCAAAATAAAGGTGAGAAACGAGCTGAAGAGGCAGACTAGAGGTCAGAAAGGAAGAGAAAGAAGCAAAACAGAGGTCAGAAATGAAGAAGAGGCAAAGAAAGGTAAGAAACTAGCAGAAAGAGGTAAAATAGAGGTCAGAAAACAAACAGAAAGAGGCAAAATAGAGGTCAGACATGAACAGCAAGAGGCAGAATAAAGGTGGAAAAGAGCAGAAAGAGGCTGAGTTAAGGTCAGAAACAAACAGAAATAGGAAAGATAAAGGTGAGAAACTAGCAGAAAGAGGCAAAATAGAGATCAGAAAGGAGCAGAAAGAGGCAAATAAGTGTCAGAAAGGAGCAGAAAGAGGCAAAATAAAGGTGAAAAACGAGTGGATAGAAGCAAAATACAGGTCAGCAATGAGCAGAAAGAGGCATCTAAAGGTCAGAAACGAGCAGAAAGAGACAGAATAAAGGTCAGAATTGATCATAATTGTGCAAAATAGTGGCCATGTTACAGCATAGAGACCTGGGGGCTTATTTACAAGCTCCTTGCGCTGCTGGTTCGTCACTATTTGTGACACACCAGCAGCGCATTCTGCTGCCCCATATTTCAAAGGATACGTAAAGCCACCCTGTGTGGCTTTTCGTGACCTTGTAAATATGGCCCCTTTTCATGCAGCACTTTGCGTGAAAGGGGCGTTCCATGGATGTTGCTGTGGGTGTTGCCACGCAACACCCATGGAACCTGACACATTACCAGATTTAAGAGAAATCGTAAACCTGGGAACGCATTAGAATGCTACGCCTCCAGAGAAGAGACTTTTATATACACCTGGGTGTCATCAGTATAGAAATAGTAAGAGGTGTTTCTGCATTATACCCTGCTAAAAGGAGGTAAATTCCCTTTGGAATTCTACCAGCAAGATCCATTGATCCATGGACCTTCTTATTAACTTCCCCATGATCAAACTTTGAATAGGCTTTGGTTGTAATCCTCAAGATTCTTACTCTACACCCTTGCTAATGCCCCTGACCCTCATGTTATTTTTGTTGGAGCTTTTTCTGCATCATCCACATTGTCCAAGAGTCATTTCAGCTGCATGTCTTTATTCGTGGTAGGCAACTGCTTAGTTCATTACTCACGATCCAGATGCAGCTTTGGTGGTTTATTCATATCTTCCTTAGCATGTTTTTTGTAACACCTAATGTTCCAAACCGTAGAAACTGCAAACTGTAGAAATGAACCATTCTGCCTTCCCTTATACACATTAACTTGCCCTGCTTGGACTAAGAAACAATACACCTAAAACAAAATAAGGAACAATAGATAAATAATGGTTTGTATCTCGCAAATATACAAATGAAAGCAATACTTCAAAACTTTAAGAAAATGCCCAAAAGTTAATTGCTGCAAATACACATACAATATCTAACAGTATGCTGAACATAACATTCAACTGCACAAAAGAATTCGCCCCACCTCCCCCAGTGGGCTAGCAGAGAAAACTACAATTTCTTATCTCCAAACTCCTAATAACTTAACAACAGCATAATGCAAACAGCACCCAAAAAAGCTGCAAAATGTCAGAAAAAATCTTATTTGTGAGAGTGCTCCAAACACATAGGTGTGAAGTGGAAGATAAGTTTAGGGGGCTCCCCTGGCCAAGTGGAAACACAACATCTCAGATGAAATTCCCCTCCTTTCCTCCTGGAATAAAAAGACAAAGCTGAATTACAAAGGAAAAAATAGCTGGAGTCAAGCTGATCAATACAACAGGACATGGCAAATAAAAACAATATACATATCAATCATCGCCCAGATGAACTTTCATCTCCGCCTCCATATTCCACTCACCAGGGATTTTAGTTCCAAATCAATTATATATTGGGATTCCTTTCCCATTAGCAGCAGAGTTCTATTACCCCTACTAATGTTGGGCAGTATTTGTTCAATTGCAAAGTGTTTAGATCTATCACTGTAGTGCATCTCCTTGAAGTGTCAGGCCGTCAGGTAATGTGGATCACCATTATTGATAGCTCCCAGGTGTTCAAGAATTCTTTTTTCCCCCGGACGTATGGTGCTGCCCACATACCTTTTATCACACCGACACTACAGGATGCACACTACAAACTGTGAATTGCATGTCAGGAACTGAGTAATCCTGTTGGTGTTGCTGCCATAAGGGACTTCATACTCCTTCCTGTTTTTGCTGTTCCTGCAACCTTTACATTTCCCACAAGAGAAGGAAACCCTTGAAGTTGTTAGTGTTGGTTTTCCTAACCGTGCTGTCACTAAGGACTTAATGATCCCTCAAGGAATGCCCTCTCCTATAGGTAGTGCTGGGCTTGTCATCAAATAAACCGCCACGGGTAGGATCACATTTCAGGATACTCCAGTTTTTGGGACAAATCTAGTGCCTTCTTTAGATCTGCTGTTAAAGGAAGTTATCATCCTAGTTGTGTCATCCTGATCTGCAGATGTACAACATATATTGTTATGTTAATGACAATAGGTTTTCTAAAGTGCTTGAAGAGCCGGAGGTGTCTTGGTGCTGGCTTTAAGGCAGAGAAAAGAGGAAATGAGAAGAACCAAAAAGCTACAGAATGTTAAAAAGTCAGGTCTTCAGGAGTTTCCTGAAAGCCAGAAGGATGGGTGCACCCTTGATGTGCAGCGGAAGAGCATTCTAAATCTTTGTGGCTCCCAGTAAAAACCTCCTACCTCCCCAGGTGGTTCGCTTGAACCTGGGGACAACAGCAAATTTGGCAGTGGCTGAGTGTAGGGTCCTGTCTGGGGTATAGCAATTGAAACTGTATTGTAAGAAGTAGGGGGCCAAGGCCATGAAGTGCTTTATACACAAGACAGAGCGCTTTGATAGTAATCCTCTGCCCAATGGGGAGCCAGTGCAAGTTTCTAATGGCATTTGACACCGAGTGGTATTTTGTGATCTTTAGGAGTCTGGCTGCTGCATTTTGCAGCATTTGCAATTTATTCAGAATGTATTGGTGCGCAGTAAAGAGTAGGCCATTGCAGTAATCTAGTTTTGCCATTATCAGTGATGTAACAAGAGTTTTCTGAAGGTGTGCTGGAATAAACTGTAGTATCTTTTTTAATGTTCTGAGCGTGAGAAAGGCAGAAGAGGACATCGCATTCACAAAAATCTGCATAGCTCGGTTTGTCATCCATCAGAACATCAAGGTTCCGAGTCTTTCTGACAGGTATTGGTAAAGGGCCCATTTCCTCTGGCCAGCAGGCGGGGTCCAAAAGGAGGTTTGGGCTCTGAAAGCAGCACTTCAGTCTTTCCTGCATTCAATTTTAGACAATTCCTGTCCATCTCATTGTTGACTGCCTACATGCAGTCATGGAATCTGGATCCTGCACTTGTTTATATCCTTGATACATGTCCTGGCTCTATTCGGAACTCAATCAGGATATCCTCTTTCTTTAAATCTATGTATCATGTTGTATTCCTTTTTATGGAATATTTCCTTAGTGTTACAGTTCCTTTTCGCCCGCAGCCATTCATCAAAAGGGATACTCCACTTGAGAATTCATGGGTGGCTACTAAGTGCTTGAATGATGCTGTTACCTATGGTGGGAGTTCTAAACAGACTGGATCGAAGTTTGTTCCCATTGACTTCAATCTAAACCTTTAAATATTTATGTTTCTTCTTGCTGATCGTGTATGTAAAATCAAGATTCATAGTATTTACTTTGAGACTTTGTACAAACTCCCTTGTCAATTTTTAACTACCCCTCAAAATGATGAGCAAATCATCAATATAACAGAGCCACATAATAGCGTGTTCCATCTCATTAGCCATTTGTGATGTGGTGGATACCTGTTCCTCCCACCATCCCATAAAAGGATTCACAAATCTGGGAGCGAAACAGGTTCCCATTGCAGTCCCAGTGAGTTGTCTGTACAGGATACCATTATACATGAAAACATTATCTAGGAGGCAGTATTTGATCATCTCCAAAAGCGTCCTGTATGGGACAAAAATGTATATGTCTGGCTCTTAGAAAATTCTTACATTCCTGAATACCCATGTCTTGATCAATGCAGGTGTAAAGGTAGCACACATCAGAAGGAGGACATCCGTTAACTCTATCCCTTCTATTCAACTTAGAAAATATTTCAGATCACGTATGTAAGAGAGAAGAAATGTGACAAAATCCGTCAGATATAAATCAACATATTTTGAGGTATTTTCCAGAGCACTGACTCTAGAAGACACAATAGGCCTACTTGGTGGGTGGGACTTATTTTTATAGGTCTTGGGTTAGAACACAGACATCAAGGATATTCTATCCCTTGGTACTGGTACTACTCCTGTTCAAGCAGCCCCTGGTCACTCCAACCCCCCAGTAGTTCCCAGTATGTGGTAACCATTTCAGTATACCAATTTTCTCATAGTAATTGGTGTCATTCAGTTGATGGTTAGCTTCCTCTATGTACATTTCTTTAGATAGGATAACAAAATTACCGCCCTGGTCTGTGGGGCAGATGACAATGCTGTCATTTGAGACAAGGTTTTCTACTGCCTACATTTGTTCCCATGACAGATTCCACTTCTTGTTCATTAAGTGTAGTTCACGAACTATGTTCAATTTCATCATGAGGCATTTGTGGCAAAAGTGGGTTTGGTTTGAAATTTACTTCGTGCAGCACAATCATACATAATGCCTAAATTGTCAAGGAGGTATTGGATTTGAAAGACCTCATTGTCCTGGGTACTCTCATGCTGCTGCTCATGCATGGTCATTAACATGTCCATGTCCCCAATGGTCAGGTCATTGGCACTATAAAAACGTAATCTCTTATCATATTCTCCCCGACTCCCCTGTCTCAGGTAATGCTATTTTTTCAATCTCAACTTCCTGACAAATTTTAAAAGGTCAATGCTGGTTTCTACATAATCATATCTAGGAGTGGAATGAAAGGACAGACCAAAACTCAATGTAAGAAGTTCATCTTGTGTCAAATTTCATTTTGATAGGATTAATCACTGTGTCATTTACCATAACCATTTTTGGTCTCCTTGTTGGTCGTCCTCTGTCTTTTCCTCCTTTGTTGTAGTTTTTTTCCTTCGATGCTTTTTCCTCGCCCCCTTGCTCATCTGCCCTTTTATTATATCACCTTCCACCCTCTTCCTAGGAGGTGGTATTCTTCTAAATAAATTCCATCATTGCTGACATTTATGTCCTCTCCGGTTTCGAACCTCCTCTCGGAGATGGTGGTGTCATATTGCATGGGTCTCAAATCACTACTCACAGCCTCTGGGTCATCATATCTCTGATTGAATGTAAGGATATATTCTTTTTTAAAGTTCTCACAGTCACTATGAAATTTGCGTTGTTTTCTCATCATAATTTAATTCTCCAATTTATCTCATCGTGTTTCCATTTCTTTCAGAAATATGTCAATCACTTCCTTCTCCGGTCTATTTTTCAGTTCATCTTTGATTTTTTCTATCCCCTTAATGGGTTTCTCTCTTTCTGACCATGATTATTTAATCAATATCGCTAACATGGTTCTAGAACTTCTGGCAGAATTCTCTGCCCACTCTTCTAGCATCTTCAGATCTGGCGACTCATAGGAGGGAACTGTGTATATTCTCAGTCCCCTAGGTATCATTGTCCAAATAATTCTTCAAGGAAGTGCCCTCCCACCATTTTGACATCTCATTCCTTAGTAGTTTTTCAAGTCTCTTCAGTTTTTCCCTGAGTTCCTGACCACTGTCCAGTGGTTTGTTTGTGGGTACTTCTTCCCTTGCCATGTGGTCTTCTCTGCTTAATACCATGGTAAATTGAGTTGTTGTCAGGTGTACTTTAATGTATCAATATCATGCTTGCGATTTCCCTCCTGTCCAGTGACAGGTTCCCCCTGCCCCCATAAAGGTATATTATTTTCACCTTCGCCATCATAAGAGATCACAAAAAGCCAAATGCACAGTGCCCTCCCATGGTGCGCCTAACAGAGACTTAGAAAGCACCAGTGACTGGCCATCTCCCCCCAAAACACCCCAGCAAGACCTACGTATCGTAAGTATCTCAACGGAAAGTGAAACAGGGCCCACTTCATGCTCCTCACCTCTGTTGGCTTTTGTATCATCACCAGTGGTCATTTCCCTGCAATCAGCACAATTGCACCCTATGTCTCATTGGATTCCTGGATGAGGCGGGTGAGGGAGAAATATCACCCTCCAGTGGCGGCAAATTTAGCATTGTGGTGGGGGATGGACAGAGGTTTTTAATATAGTAACCCAAGACCTCTGCTCCAGTGATACCTCTGTCCCATAGGGAGGTGGAGCTGTGTGAGCTGTAGGAGCACAACAGCATACACAAGATTACCCCTCCAACGAAATAAGGTGCTCACTCATGGCATTAGTAGCGCCAGTCGTAGAGTTTATTGTTGGCAGCACAAACCCATGATGACACATTTCGGCCTTGATCACACGACTGGCAGTGACCACCCCTGCCTTATTTCATTGATGGGATAATCATCTATATCAAGACACACGCATAAACGCGTTTTACAATTCCTCTTTGTAGGTGGCCCACCAGGGTTATCTGTGGCCCAGTGTGTGCCCCCCATAAAAATCACTTTTAGCAATGCCACTGCAGCCATGCCTGGTCCAGTTCCAACCATATCACACGTGGAGTCCTCCTTCCAATAGCAGAGCACACAAATCCCGATAGATGCCTCAGAAATGCAATTTGCCATCAGTTATCTTGTCTTACCAAGCCTGAGTAGGTGGCTGCTCTCAACCCATTAAAGTGGGGATTCCATGTTCTTAAGTGCTAATAATTGTTCCTCTAACTAAACTTTTCAGCTATGGTATTGCTGTTTATACATGAGGATGAGCTTGGAGTGCTTTAAACCACTGAGTGGTTCTTCTGTCTTTGAATCTAAAAGGCAGTTGCACAAAGGTGGGTGTTTTGATGCCTGCTCGTTTTTCTATCATACCAAATTCATACTGTAATCAGAATCTTGAAGCATAAATGCACAAGGTAGCTAAATGGTGAAGGTGCAACATTTCTAGGGCTGCTGAGGACAGACGAAGGGAATATCATTATATCAATACTGGTGTTAGAGAAGATAACATTACATCTTTACAGAAAGGAACATGGTATTATTTACAATTACAACACCAGGACTTGTAAGCAATAAATTAAGAGAGGCAAAAAATATTTGTTTTCTTTAGCACAAAAAGCACATTCAAACAATTGTCTCTGAAATAAAGCTGTCTAGGAAATGTGGGAGGAAATGTATTTGAATTGCATACTTTCCTCTTGTGCAAAAGCACTTAGGGGAATACATTTCAATGTTCCCAAAGGAAACGTCCCTCAAATTCTTTATATTTCATAGCACATCCTTTTTTTCTGATTAGTTTTAGTCAAAAATGGCTGCTTCTGGTCTTAATCTTCCACTACGTTCACCCAGTCTAATGAATGTCACTGAAAGCTCAAAGTTGACCAGATCTGTTTCACAAAACACTCCTTACAGCTCTGGCAGATTGGGAAGGAATGATGATTTGACCTACACAGTTGCTCAGAAGAGTTAAAAGGTCAGCTACCCTCCTGGACTCCAAGGCTGAAATGAGGACAAGTAGTTGTTAATTTCTTGCATAGGCCACATGGTAAACCAAACTGCCTCTAAGTCTACCCAATCTTTGAGGCACCAGGAGAAGTGACTTGTCCCAGATCACATCATTTTTCTGAATTTGAGCTCCGGTCTCCTGGATCCAATTTTTTCGACATAGCCTCTCCAAAATAGTTATGCATATGGTAGTAAGGTAGCAAACAGAAGGGGACAGGATGGTGTTCATTCATGTTTTGAAATGTAAACCCGATAATTCCACATCTCAAAGCTTTCTTCAGCACTGGAACCCTGCAGTGCCCCAAACCTTCCACATTCATGCACACTCTACAAAGCAGAAAGACACAGCACTCCATTGGTGAGAGGATGATGGCACCCTCCTCATATCAAAGTGGATGAGTCATATGAGACTGCGCCTGTGAAATTGTCCCTGAGAAAATGAAGCACTAGTTTGGGGATATAATTCAAAAAATGTTTGTTCAGTCTGATGCATGGGTGATTGACTGTCCAAAAGGCAAACCACAGTCTATGGAGAAAAGCTGTTGAAATATTGTCGCCATGTAGGGTAATCTCACTGAAGAACTTCCTGCATGTGAGCTTTGCAAAGAGGTACGGTGAGGTTGCATCCAAGGCAGTTTCCTCTTCCAGTTCAATGAGGTGTAGGAGGTACCACTGAGGGTGAACAGAAAGGGGCATGGGAGCCAGTTTCTTTTCTAGACTTGGTTGTATAAGAGGATATTGAGGTTGGCATGTGTGAGATTGGATATGGGAGGGGTATACCAGAGAAAGAGATTTGATGGGCATAGAGGTGAGTGTTGGAGGTGGACAGAAGATGGTGGTGATGTCTATTTTTTGAAAGGTGAGGGCAGTGGTAGGCTATGGAATTGGGCTGGTGCAGGAGACAAATTGGTGCTTTGTAGCATCAGGAGATTATGATAGTTGACTTAGGAGGGAGTGTATTTGTCGGTTGTTTTTCCATATACTAGGGTTATGTTTGGGATGTAGTGGACTGTATAGATCCGTTCTGGGAAAGGTTTGCTAGGGACTGTTAGCTAAGCAGATGCAGACTGCAAAAGGGAGATGACAGGTAGTTGGATAATGTGAAGTGTTGGATGTGAGATGCATGGAGATTTTATATGGCAGTTTGCCAGGTATGAGAGAGCATATCTCTACCTTGTCTGCTTCTATTTCTATGTCTGCATCATAATAGTAAGGGATAGGAGGTTGGTATGCTAAAATGTTCAATGAAGAATGTTAGATGGGATGCTTAAGTTAGTAAAATATCTAAAAGAATTATTTCCATCGAGGAACAACTGGTGGACAAGGGTAGTTGTGGGATTGGTGTGAGTAGGAAGGCTTAAAATTTAGAATTAGTAGAAATGGGCAGCAATAAGAAAGACTATGCCAGGAGATGGCTGTCTTGCTTGCTGTGCCGCAAGATTCAAGCTATACCACACTGATAAGGCATATCAAGGCTGAAACAGGTCTGGGGCTGCATGTGTTTCCTTCCGAAGGAAGTCTAGCCTCTTAGCTCGGGATGGTTTGTTCCGATGAGGAGCAGGGTCAGTAGTAGATTACGTAAGGTGGATCTCTTCTTAGAGTGGCACAGTGGGCAAAAAAATTGTTTGCTTTGCCAGTGGTTTAGACTATTTACAAGCATTCCTCTCATCACCTTTCATGTGTTTGATTTAACGCACTAAGGGGCATATTTACAAGAAGGTGGCAAAGCGTGTCGTTGAGCCAAGAAGGCTAACAACACGCTTCGTCACTTTAGAAACTCAGGGCTGCACCATATTTACTAAAATATGGTGCTGCCCTGTGTTTCCCCCTGAGCTGGCGCTATATTTAGCTGCCTAGCGCCAATGCAGGCACCCTTGCACCATAGTGCAAGGGTGCCTGTGTTGAGGTGAAGATTGTTTAGGTGCAGGAAGGTCCCCCTTCCTACACATAAACAATCTTTAAATGCTGTTTTGTAACTTCTATGTGTGCTTCTTAATGCAGCACACATAGAAGTTGCAAAACGGCATTTTTAAAAAATGATTGTTTATGTGCAGGAAGGGGTCCTTCCTGCACATAAACAATCATTGGCGTTTTGCTGTTTCTATGTGTGCTGATCAAGGCAGCACACATGGAAAAGCAAAATCGAGGAGAAATAAAGCATTTCTCCTCGTTTTGCCTGTTTAAGACCAGGTTTTGCCTGGTCTTAATTTTGGCGCTGCCTCCTATTTACACTGTTCTTGTAAATAGGGGGCAGCATCAAAATCAATGGGTGTTGCGGTGGAACGCCCACCGCAACACCTATTGGCTGCCCCTTGCACACTAAGGGGCCGATTCCGATCTCGGCAGGTAGGGCTCCGAATAGGATTCGGCTTTACCGGATCCGATTCGGAGCCCTGTTTCCCGACCGAACCGTACGCGGGTCCGGCCGAGCGAGTACGATGCGAATGCGCCGACCGACTCGTCCGGGCGACCCGACCGCTCCGACCGACTCGTACCCGGATCGTACCGCTCCGACCGACTCGGTCGGACACGATTCGCACCGCGCAATGGAGACGTTTTCCGGCCGGGTAAGTACGATGCGCACCTCGACCGCTCCGGCCGACTCGCGCCGTCCGACTCAAACTCGCTGTCGGAGCCGTACTTTGGGGGTCCGTGTCGGACCCCCTGTACGCGTACCCGTGCGAGGCGCACACAGGGGGACCCATGGGTCCCCCTACCTGTGCGTGTACGCCGCGAGCGCTCGCGGCGTACTCGCTGTAGGGGGCGCCCTTGTCCGCCTCGCACCCATTGGAGGCAATGGGAGCCCGCGTACGCGTTGTACGACCGGCTCCCATTGAGTTCAATGGGAGTCCGACCGACTCGTGTCCGGTGGCATACGAATGCATCGGACTCGTTCGGTCGGACTGCACGGGTCCGATTCGGTCGGAAATCTCTCCGGGTCCGGCTCGGTCGGAGAGATTTCCGGCCCGAATCGGAATCGACCCCTATGTGTAGCGTGAAAGGGGATCTTATTTACAAGGCAGCGTTAAGCCACATTAAGTGACTTAATGCTGCCATGTTAATAAGGCGAAGCTCCTATCGCCACCACAACGTCACTAAAAGTGATGTTGTGGTGGCGATAGGGGCTTGTTAATATGCCCCTAAGTTGCTATGGGTGTTCCCAGACATGGGTCCTTTGCTCCCTGTGCCACAGGATCCAAGCCATTCCTCACTAACAAGGCCTAACAATACTGAAACCAATTTGGGGTTGCCTGTGTTCCCTTCTCAAGGGCACCTAGCCTGGAAGTTTGGAAATGACTCTTCTCATAAAGGAGCAGGGTTAGTAATGATTTGCATATGGCCGGTTTATCTTTAGTGTGGCACTTTTGGGGAAACCAACGAGTTGGAATGTTTCCCATAGTGATTGCCAGTGGTTTAGGCTTTTTGCGAGCATTCCTCCCATTCCATTTTGTGCGTTTAAAGAGAAAGAAAGACCCAAATAGAAAAGATGGCTGAGGGCAGGCAGAAGAGGAACAGAAGAGGAGATAGTACAAGAAAATAAGGAAAGACAGAAAGAGGAGAGTCAATACACAGAAAAAGAAGAGTAGAGAAGAAGACAGTGAAGCAAGAAAGATGAGAGGACAGAGCAAGATAGAGGAGAGCATGTAAGTGGGAGAGGAGCAATAAGAGGACATTAGAAAGGGAGAAAGAGGTGTGAAGGGAGGGAGTAGGAGGAGGAGAGGCCAAGAGAGAGAGAGAGAAGGAGATGATATTGCTAGAGATGAGAAAGAAGACAGCTGGAGGAGTGACAGGGGTCCGAGCATGAAAGGAGAAGAAAGAGCAAGACAGGAATGAAGAGAACAAGGAGGTGAAGGAACCAGAAAGAGATGAGGCAGGTGAAAGTATGCTATCTGGAGAGAATCAAGAAAGTGAAGGGGAAGAGTGGAAGTGTGAGGAGAGGAGAGGAGCTGAGAGGAGAGGAGAGGAGAGGAAAGGAGAGGAAAGGAGAGGAGAGGAGAGGGGAAGAGAGGAGAGGAGAGGAGAAAGCAAGAGTGATAAGGAGAGGAAGTAGCTTGTGGGAGCCGAACCCCAATATTTTACTGTACCCTAATATTTTAGATCAGCCCAAAATTCACCTCAGGCAGTTCAGCTCTTTCACACACTTGATTTTGCAATAAGAGTCACCACCCTTTTCGTTTTTAGGCCCAATACAGTTTAGCAGGTTAACTGGGTCCACTCAATAACTGAGTTCAAGATCAAGGGACAAGTTAAAGGATTTATTACAAAACTGCCATTAATCAAGCTGTACAGGCTAATCATTAAGTGCCATAACAGCAATAATAGCAGAGTACATAATCAAAAATCAAAATAATTCTAAGTCCCTAATGCACTGCAAAATCAATAGAGAAATGGGCAGCATCCCTAGAGTAACAGGAAAGTCATCTGGACCACCCCCAAAACCAGAGGCTTTTATACACATTTCTAACATAAGTAATGAGCAAAAACTGCAAACTCACAGTGGGATGACAAGTGCTAACACATTTATAACAAATAAAAATGTTAAACATTGTATTAATTCACATTAGAACGAACCCACCTCTACAGACTTCTCCAGTGGCATCTACAATGTTGCTGTCAGGAGATTCACAGCATCATGATACATTAGTCAAACAATAGCCCGTACATACACCAGTGTTTTTCTACCAGGCCCATCATCAGGAAGCCATAGCAGAAGGACTTCAAATGGTTACACACAGCACACAAAGAACGTTCGATTCACAGTACAGTGTGTTCGAAGGAAAATAATTAGTTATGTCACACTATCCTGTGCTCTGCGGAGTCTGCAGAAACAGTGGGGAGAGATGACGTGCAGGGGGTCATTGATTGGGAGGAGGAATGAGTAGGGGAAGTTTGAGAAGAACGCCAGAAAACAACATCCATTTTAATAAAAATGCTGACTCACGAAAATTTGCCACAACCAAACCACGTTAATATACACACTTCTAAGCATTTTAGCAAAATCGTTCCAATTGTAATATTATTAATTCATCGATTACGACTAGAATTCATCATATAAAAGTTGTTAGTACACAGAATATTTTGTCACTCAACATTGCTCATTAAAAAAAACTTCCACAAGCTCAAGGGAGGAGAGAGAAGGGAAAAAGAAAATGTGGAGTTTAGTACAGAGGAAATACAGGAGCTGAGAGTGTGAGAGGAAGTAAGTGAGGAGAGGTGAAACCAAGACAGGTGAAGGGTGAGAAAGAAATGTCAGAAGAGAAAGGTGAGGTGAGAGAAACAAACCTGAAAAGGAGAGGGAACTCTGTAAGTAATTGGGGAGCATAAGAAGGGTAGGGATAAGAGAGGAAGAAAAGGCAGTGAGATGGGAAGGAAAGTGAATTAAAGAAGGTGGAAGAGAGAGCAAAAGAAGTGAGGCAACTGAGAGGAAAGGCAAGAGAAGGTTAGATGAAGGAGAATGATGACAAGAGGTGGAAGAGAGGATGACAAGAACAGCAAGCGAGGATGGGAGAGGAGAAGAGAAGAGAGAAAAGCAAAGTAGAAAGAAGTGAGCAAGACAAAGATAGGCAGTCCACAGTTTAAAGAGCAAGAGAAAAGAGATGGAGGAGAGGTGGCAAACGATCAGGAGTATAGAAAGAGAACAGAGAAAAAAGAAGAGGAGAAAATAGTCAGCAAGAAATGAGATAGATGAAAGAGCAAGTGAGGGGCAGAAGTGAACAAAAAAAGAATAAAGAACAAAATGGTAAGAAAAATGGTGCATGAGGAAATAGAAAGAAAGGAACAGGGAGGAAAGGGAACAGAATGGGACAGTAAGAAAGGAGAGCCCTGTGCCCCCTTGCTGCCCCTGATTGTGCTCGTTTTTTCCTTTCTGTGCCCCCCTTGCCGCCCCTGATTGTGCTCTGTTTTTCCTTTCTGTGCCCCCTTGCTGCCCCTGATTGTGCTCGTTTTTTCCTTTCTGTGCCCCCTTGCTGCCCCTGATTGTGCTCGTTTTTTTTTCCTTTCTGTGCCCCCTTGATGCCCTGATTGTGCTCGTTTCCCCTTCTGTGCCTGTTTCCCGCCGCTGCGCCCCTGCGGCCCTGCCCCCTCACTGCCCATTCGCTGCCCCATTCCCTGCTCCTCCCTCCCACCTCCCCATTTATGGCGGCCGCTGTGCGGCCGCGCAGCGGACGTGCGCAGCGGGCGCGCCTAAGGCAAGCCCGTCTGCGCCCGTCCGCGCCGTGACCGCACCCAGCGCCAGACCCCCTGGTCCGGGCATCCCCCGCGCCCGCCACATCAACAGACGCTGATACGACGCCAGCACCCTCCACGCACTCAACCCCGGAAAAGATCACGCCTGCTACCAGGCCACCCCGAAGCGCACCCAAGGGCCCTTCACCTGCCGGAACTGCAGCTTCGCCAGCACCCGCCCCGCCAAACCACCGCCCAGGAAAGAACCCAACTACCTCAGATGCATCCTCCTCAACACCCGCTCCGCCCGCAAACACGCCATCGAACTCTGGGACCTTCTCGACTCAACCTCCCCAGACGTCGCATTCCTGACGGAGACCTGGCTGAATCCCGCTTCAGCCCCCGACATCGCCATTTCCATCCCGGACGGATACAAGATCACCCGCAGGGACCGCACCAACGGAGTCGGAGGAGGCATCGCCATCGTCCACAGGAACACCCTCAGAGTCTCAACCAACACCGACGACACCCTCAGCACCGCCGAACACATGCACTTCCAGATCCACACCGATCCCAACACCACCCTCAGAGGAACCCTCATCTACAGACCCCCCGGACCCCGACCACAGTTCAGCGATTCCATCGCTGACTTCGTCAGCACACACGCCATCGCCTCCACGGACTACATCCTCCTCGGGGACCCATCTCTCTGCTCCCGTTCCCCGCGAAGGTCACCGAGAAAATCGTCAACAAACAACTGACCCGCTACCTCGAGGAGAACAACATCCTGGACCCTTCCCAGTCCGGCTTCCGCAGCAACCACAGCACCGAAACCGCCCTCATCGCCGCCACCGATGACATCAGGACCCTGCTAGACAACGGAGAAACAGCAGCCCTCATCCTCCTGGACCTATCAGCCGCCTTCGACACGGTCTGCCACCACACACTACGAACACGCCTTCACGACGCCGGGATCCAAGAGAAGGCCCTGGACTGGACCACATCCTTCCTTTCCGGCAGAACACAAAGCGTCCGCCTCGCCCCTTCCGATCCAAGGCCACCAAGATCATCTGCGGCGTACCCCAAGGCTCCTCCCTCAGCCCAACGCTGTTCAACATCTACATGGCACCCTCGCCCACGTCGCCCGACAGCACAACCTCAACATCATCTCCTACGCCGATGACACCCAGCTGATCCTCTCCCTCACCAAAGACCCTCACACCGCCAAAGCCCACCTCCACGAAGGAATGAAGGCCGTCGCCGAATGGATGAGGACCAGCCACCTGAAGCTGAACTCGGACAAGACGGAGGTCCTCATCCTTGGTTCCAACCCTTCAGCCTGGGATGACTCCTGGTGGCCAACATCACTGGGAACAGCCCCGCCACCCACCGACCACGTACGCAACCTAGGGGTCATCCTCGACCCCACCCTCTCCATGACTAAGCAGGTCAACGCCGTTTCCTCATCCTGCTTCAACATCCTCCGAATGCTCCGCAGGATCTTCAAGTGGATCCCCACCGAAACAAGAAAAACAGTCACCCAGGCCCTCGTCACCAGCAGGCTGGACTCACGGAAACGCCCTCTACGCAGGAACGACGGCTAAGCTCCTGAGACGGCTGCAACGCATCCAGAACGCCTCTGCACGTCTTATCCTCGACATCCCCCGACGCAGCCACATCACACCCCACCTGAGAGACCTGCACTGGCTCCCTGTCAACAAGAGGATAACCTTCAAGCTCCTCACCCACGCACACAAAGCACTCCACAACTCCGGACCAGCCTACCTCAACAGACGACTCAGCTTCTACACCCCCACCGCCAGCTCCGCTCGACCAGCCTCGCCCTCGCCACAGTCCCCCGCATCCGGAAAACGACCGCCGGCGGCAGATCCTTCTCCCACCTCGCCGCCAAGACCTGGAACACCCTCCCCACCAACCTCCGACAGACCCAAGACCTACTGGCCTTCAGAAGACTCCTCAAGACCTGGCTCTTCGATCAGTAGCAGCACCACC
Source organism: Calotriton arnoldi (assembly GCA_963921515.1). Classification (NCBI taxonomy): domain Eukaryota; kingdom Metazoa; phylum Chordata; class Amphibia; order Caudata; family Salamandridae; genus Calotriton; species Calotriton arnoldi. Next base: position 62,716 of record CAWUFW010002113.1, read on the forward strand.
CCCCTCTTCCCCCAGCGCCTTGAGACCCTCGCAGGTATGTAGTGCGCTTTATAAGTGACATGATTGATTGATTGATTGATTGAGAGGTCGTTTAAGAAGGAGAAGGAAAGAAAGAAAGAAAGAAAGAAGAAAAAAAGAAAGAAAGAAGAGAAAAGGAAAGGAAAGGAAATAGAACCAGAGGCAGGAAGAGAAGAGAAAAGAGGAAGAGGAGAGGAAAGAGAGACAAAGGAAGGATAAAAATGTGGACACAGGGAAAGAAAAGAAAAAACGAAAGCAAAGAAGGTTGGGAAAGGCGAGGAACGAATGAGAGACAGAAGGGGGAGTCGAATCGAGGTGATGGAAGAGACGAAGAGTGGTGTGGCAAAACAGAAGTATAAAAATAAAGGAGGAAAGAGAGAAAAGAAACGAGAGAAAGGGACAAGAGTAAATAGGGAGAGATGAGAGGGGATGGGTTAAAGGATAAACCAGGGAGAGTGCGAAAAGGGGAAGAGAAGAGAAAGTGGGAAAGAGCGTGGCAAAGGGGAGCAAAGAACGGGTTAATCGGACATCGCCAGATGATAGTCTTTAGTCCCTTACATAGCAATTGCTGTGTGTCTTTTGTTTTTGCTGCCTTGTCCTCATAGACTGCCACAGGGATTAGTTATTGCCCAGTCTGTCCACCAAAGCCTCCATCATGGCACACCTGAAAGTTGCCCTCTCTCATGGGTGAGTCCAAACTGCTGCAGTGTTATGTCAGTAACATCAAACAGGGTCCTGCCGTTGCAGCAGAGCCCTCCCATCGATAACTGCTTTTACTTCAGTTATATCGCACTGGGAGCTACCCTTGCTGGAGTGATATCCCACGGGAAGATACCCTTCGACTTTGGATCTGTTCATTAACACTAGGAGCTGCCATGACTATAAACCTTCACACTGGAGCTGCACTTGCATATCAATGGGAGCTGTTCATACTGCAATGACTTCACACTTAAAACTGCCTTTACTGCATTGTCATCACCCTGTTTCCTCAATGTTGAGACATTACCCTCCCAGTTACTCTTATTATCAACAAGGCTACTATACAAAAACAACACAGCTCACCAACTCACTCTCAACCATCATCTCTACCACCTACACACCCAGACGCATCAAAATGCCTTCTTAGCCTGCTGGACAAGGAACATGATATAGAACAGCTACACTGCTATCCTCATACAGCTAATACCAGCACTAAGGACATACCTGCTACAAGTCTACAAAACACTGCTCCCTCTTCTACAAAACAAAGTCACTCCATCACCAAAACACATTCTCTAAACTGCCTTCTAATAAATGATTGTTCACTCTCAAAAAACATGCACCACATCTACAACATTCTCACTGACACACAACCTGACTTGCTCTTGATGGAGCAAGGTAAATGAAATAATTTTGAAACCCCCTAAAATAAGAATAATAAATTAACAGTACTAATTGTTTGATGAAAATAACCAACAAAATGCACCCTTAGTAAACATTTACATAAATGGTAACTGCTCTTCTTGTGCAAAATCTAATTTATTTAACATTGTGAAGTATTATAATATTAAAACTGTGATTTGCGTACTAATCAGAGTAAAATTGCATGATTTGTGCTGTGTAGTGAAAATTGTATTGTGGCAAAGAACACGGATGGTAAGTAAAATGGCTTTAAATGTTGCTTCTGCTAGGTAACACCTAACACGGGTTCTTAGAATGACGGGTGGTAAACAGAAAGGCTTATTTTCTTTGTTTTAATTACGATTGTGTTTGTTTTTATAATAGTCCGTTTGGGCCTGTCAGGCCAGGCTGCGAAAATGGCTGCCGACATAGATGAGGTCACGTGAAAAGCCAAAAGATGGCCTCTGAGCGAGAGAAATTGAGAACACTGAGTCACGTGGGTACGAACTGAGCACGGAGTGAGAGATGTCAGGGTCACGTTGACCTGCCATAAGGAGAGTGCCAAGGAAGACTCAGCGCGTATCCGTGAGAATGGATGAGAAAGTACTGAGCAACAATGGACTAACTAGAATTTGACCATCAAAGACTGCAACAAAATAAATGGACAATTGAACTGCCTTTAACCCAGGACAGATGAGATTCATTGTGTATTTGAATGTCCCAAAACCAGATTAAACAAGGAAAGCGATGAGACAATTTTCGCCACCCCTCGAATGGACCAATTAGCGTGATTCCTGCCCCCAAAACACTGCAACTTTTTGTGTAGTAAGCTAGAAGTAGGGTATAAGAAGGACTGCTCTTATGTGGGAGGTGTCGATGCTGTTATTATTGCAAATGCCAATGCTGATGTCAATGCTGATGCTGACTTCGAACCTGACTGGGGAAGGAACGAGACCGTTGCGGGAAATCTGTAAGGGAGGTCCCGTCGAGGAGGCCATCTAGAGGGACAGTCAGTCAGTTTGGGAGTCCATTCAGTGATTTACGGATTATCTTCTTTTGATGAACCACTTTTGTCTACATCTAAATAGGTAAATGCATAATTTCGAATTTCTTTATATAATTTCTCATTTAAATGTAAGAGAATGTATTAAGGTGATTAATAAACTAAGAATCTCACTCGTGCAAAATTTGAATTTAGATAAAATTAATTTCTAATTAATTTCGAGTCTGTGGTTCTTTAGTTCATTTATAAAATTTGACATTTAAAAGGTTTTAAATGATTGAGCTGGTCTCGATCACCATCAACTTATTCTACAGGTTGGTCCATCGACCAAAGAGCGGAGTACCTTGATGTTTTAGAACCGACAGGATTAAAACTGAATGTATATATTGATTATGGTAATAATCTGTCAAATTTAATAAGGTATTCCGTTCCTCCAGCAACGCATCTTTATCTCCTTAGTGAATGTGGGTGTGATCCAGGGAACGACTGGGTGTATGATATGTGGTGTTATGGGCCCCATCGTCATATGGAATAGTAGATGTGAATGATTTCACCTGGATGTCATATCCGAAGGAGAGGAATATATATTAGCCGCGCTGGATCAGATTTCTTGGCAGCAGAGTTATGGTTACTATAGATTAGTTTGGTGATTATTGATTATTGATTATTGATCATTTATGTCTAACCCTTCATGTCGAATTGTATTATGTTATGTGTAAGTCGAAATTTTGAAGCTTCTGGGAAGTAGGACGTGGACACGTGTGGCAAGAGAAGTCACATGGAATTGTGCATTGTCTGATTTTTCAAATTGGTGATAACACAGGATTGTGTTATGATAGGGACATTTCTGGTATAAAACGTGTATGAGTGAAATAGCAACCGGTTTTCTTGTGAAACTCTGGCCTTAATTCTCAGGAGCAGTGTAGTCTCCACATGTGTTTTATCCCCAGAGAAACGGGTTTACCCCTTGCTTGAGAGAAGGGTAAGGTAGAGGGAAGTGCTACACTTATCGAATAAAACAGTATTCTTGCAAGATAGAGTAAGCTATCTCTTTTGTTTAGCGAAAACAGACAATGGAAATGTGTTTTATGTTGTAACTAATAAAATTCAGTCAAGAAAAAACTGCCGATAATTTTTGTAAAGGAGGGGTCAGGAGTAGAACTGACGTTGACTAAGACCGCGCTGGTATTGGCCAGTGGTGGGAAAACGAAGAGCTTTCTGATTGATGCATTAGTGTGAAAACGTGCTGGTATTGGCCAGTTGAGAGTGACGTAGAAGCACTCGGATTGGTGCGTTGGTGTGAGACGCGCTGGGATAGGTCCGAATAGCACACAGTAAACAGAACAGAGTTGTGAGTTGTCGGAAAGAAAGAATCGTGAAATATGGCTTATTATGAGTATTGTAGAGAGAAACCGTCATGGATGGCGAAAGTTAAAAGCTTTTTCAAGAAGGACAAGAAGGTAGTGACTAGGGAAGGACAAGTAATTCCTCCACCGAAAACACCAGCTTCTCATATGATGTTGAAATATGGTTATCATACTTGAATTTGGTTGGAGAATTGGACAAAATATACTCAGAATGATGGAGTATTGGCTTTTCCAGAAAATGGTTCATTTAGCACAGCTGTACTTGGAATTTGAGAGAGAAAATGATGAAACTTGAGCCAAGACCTAGACCGACACAGTTTGAAGCGTTAGGTGAATGGGAAGATGAGATGTATGAAAGAGAAAGACAAAGAGGTGCAAAGAATTATAGTTTAGTCCATGGAAGAGTATGGGGAGTGAATCATGAAGATAGGATGAGACGTTGGAGATATGCTAATATGACGGATGGATTGTTTCCAGCCATAACAGATGAAGAAGTTATAAAGAAAAAGTGTACAGAGAAAAGGAAACATGTAGTAGCAGAAAGGTATGGGTATGGAGGTAGCGAAACAGAGGATGAATTACTGGAAGATATTTTAAACAGAAAACCACCTCCATATCAACAGAATTCTGCGGTGGTGACACCGAATGCACCACCAATGGAAACTGGGAGGAATCAAAGCCCTGAACGAAGTCATGAAATAAATAGGTTAAATGAAAATTCAGAGACTCCACAGAATGAGAAGTCTGACAGTGGTAATACAGCTGAGTTAGCAAGAACCACAAGAGAATTGACTGAGAAAATAAGGGAATTAACTATGAATATGGAAGCCGTGACTGTGCCAGTGACAATAGGACCAGTAATACCGGTATTTGAAAATCAAAGAATAGATGAACATTCCTTGACCATCCCAATGAACTCGAATATGCATAGAATGAGAGAAGGGATAATTACAGAAAATAGGGAAACAAGAGATTTGGTTAGCTCATACAAATCGAGTCCACCTACTAACTTGACAGTAAATGAGAGTGAGATAAGAAGGATTCCTATGGGAACTGAGTCAGCAACTGAGACCCCAGAGAGAAGCACAAATTGGATAGAAATAAATAGTACCCCTGTAGGTCCGACTCCAGAAGAATTAAATGAGTGGATGAGGAATTTGCAGAAGAAAGATGCAGAACCACAACCGTTGGATGTAATCAGACTTAAGATAGACATGGAAGAATTGATTCTAGGGACTATTGGCACAGAAAAATTGAAATCATATCAGGACGAAGAGATTATGTTTTTATGTAAGAGTATTACTTGGAGAGCTAGAAATTTGCATGAGAGGTTGGAAGAGACAGCGAATGAACTAGGAGTAGAATTTGGAAAAATCAGAAGTTTGCAGAAACCATATAGAGAAGATTTTTGTGAAAAGGATATAGAAAATCTGAACACATCAGGACGATTAACACAGATAAAAGAACTGATTGTGCTATTGAGAAAATGGGGAGATGTGGACAGATGGAGGAGCAGGTGGATGAAAAGAAAAGAGGGAATGACCGATAAAGCATCTTTGGCTTTTACGGTGAAAGAAAAAGAACCAATAGTGATGGAATGTCCAATGAGAGAAACTCCAGGAGGAAGCTATGTGCATGTCCCATGGTCTAGACAAGATATATTGTCATTTACGAATGATTTTCCGAAATTAAGAGAGAAACCTGTAGAATGGTATAGACAAGTGGAAAGATTTGTAAAAGTTTCGAAGGTGTTGTGGGTAGATCTGGATGGACTGTTTGATATTGTAGTACCAGCAGATTTATGGACTGAATGTAAGATTACGATTGATTGGCCAACAGAAGAATATCCTAGAGATGCAAAAACTGGAGCGCCAGGTCCAGAAGTGATGAGAAAGTATGACCAGGTTATCACGTTTTTGAAAAATAAAATTCCACCAAAAGAAACAGATTGGGTAAAGATTGATAGAACAACACAGGAAAGTAAGGAATCTGTACATGCCTACTCTGAAAGGCTACTTTTGGTTTTCAAACAGTATAGCGGTTATGAGACTTTGAGTGAAAAGGACATGAGTCATTTTGTATATAGATTTGTATATGGATTGAAGCCTGAGATAAGTGAAATGATTAAGCAGCACATGTTGTGCTGGCAGAATAGCACTGTAGATGAAGTACTAAGGTATGCTAAATACTGTAGTGATGACATTGAGTGTAGACAACGTAAACTAAAAGAAAAAGCGATGTGGGCACAAGTAAAAGTCACGGAAAAACAAGAAGCTCAAATGAATAATCAGACTAGTGATGCAGGACAGACTAAATCCAAATCGAATATAGGTAAAGGAAAAGGTCAAATGAGTATAGAAGAAGCTAAAAAGAAATGGCCATGCCATAATTGCGGAAAGCTAGGGCATTGGAGAAACAAGTGTAAATTTCCTCCAAAAGCTAATATGGAAAATCAATGATTAAATCCGCAGGTGCAGAATGAGGTGAGTTACCAACAGCTTCAACAACCGCAGGTAGTTACTCAACAGAGTCAGGTGCCACAACCACCTCTTCCCAAGAGTGTAAACCCTCAGAGATACAGTGCAGAGACAGGATTCTACGGAGGAGAGCAGGTAACAAAATTGCCGCGCGCAGCTGCAATATCGCAGTATTGGTTACGGCAGGATGGAAATGAATCGGATGAAAGTTTATGACGGTGCCTAGGAGAGGAGGAAGAGTGCGTTCTTGGCGCAACTCTAGAGGTAGATCAGTCAGGTCCATTTGTGGATGGAGAAGTGAATGGTGTAAATGTTACATTCCTTGTGGACACTGGAGCTACCCGTTCTACTGTTAGATCAGTAGAAATTCCAACCCTTCCTCTCTCAGGTGAATATATCCAAGTTGTCAGTGTTTCAAATCAGCAGATTAAAGCGCCTCTTACGAAACCAGTAGAGGTGAAAGTTGGACCATTCAGAGAAATGCATCGGTTTGTGGTGTGTGATTGCAGTCCTGTAAACTTGCTAGGACGCGATCTGCTTTGTAAAATAAACTGCACCATTTATTGTACCCCGGATGGTATTGCATTTCAGACACCAGATGAAGATGTTCTGTACAAAATGACAATGGCAGAACTAGAACCAGGAGTAAATGACATGTTTCCTGTGTTTGACGTAGAGAAAATCCCAAATGAACTAAAAGAGACAGTCAGATTTGATGTATGGGATTTCACAGGCGAAGACATTGGATTAATGAGAGGAGTAGACCCTGTAAAAATCACTGTAAGAGAAGGAATACATTTCCCAAATACTCCACAGTACAAATTAACGCCAGAAATTATTGAAGGAATAACACCCGTAGTTAATAAAATGATTGAACAGGGAATTTTGAAAGAAATAATGAGTAGCCCATGTAATTCCCCTATAATGGGTCTGAAAAAGCCGAATGGGACATATAGGATAGTGCAGGATTTGAGGAAAATAAATAAAATCGTTATTCCTTGTTGTCCAATTGTGCCAAACCCCGCTGTAATAATGTATCAGATTCCACATGATGCAGAATGGTACACAGTTATTGATTTGTGCCATGCATTTTTCTCTATTCCGTTACATCCAGATAGCCAGCCATTATTTGCGTTCCGGTTCGGAGAGCGTATTTTGGCATGGTGCCGAATTCCTCAAGGGTACACAGAAAGCCCCTCAATCTTTAATCAGAACTTAAAGAAATCATTGGAAGATTTAAGGATGCCTGAAAAATCTGTGATGGTCCAATACATTGATGACCTGTTAGTGGCATCAAAGACCAAAGAAGCATGTGTTACCGACACAATTGCTTTATTGAATCACTTGGCAGAAGGAGGGCACAAAGTGTCTCCGTCAAAACTGCAATTTTGTCAACAGGAAGTACAGTACCTAGGTCATAAAATTGAAAAAGGGATGCGAAAGGGAACAACAGAAAGAATAAAGATTATTCGAGGAATGAGAGCTCCAATGACACAGAGAGAGGTGAGAATGTTCCTTGGAATGGTTGGGTATTGTCGACAGTGGATAAGTGGATTTTCATTGATTGCAAAACCTTTACAGCGATTGACAAAAAGAGATGTTAAAGATCCGTTTGAGTTGAATGAGGAAGAAATGAAAGCTTTTAAAGAACTGAAAACTAAGGGGCCGATTCCGATTCGGGCCGGAATTCTCTCCGACCGAGCCGGACCCGGAGAGATTTCCGACCGAATCGGACCCGTGCAGCCCGACCGAATGAGTACGATGCGCACGTATGCCATCGGACTCGATTCGGTCGGACTCCCATTGAAGTCAATGGGAGCCTGTCGTACAACGCATACGCGGGCTCCCATTGACTCAATGGGTGCGAGGCGGACAAGGGCGCCCCCTACAGCGTGTACGCGGCGAAGTGACTCGCGCCGTACTCGCACAGGTAGGGGGACCCATGGGTCCCCCTGTGTGCGACTCACGCGGCTACGCGTACAGGGGTCCGACACGGACCCCCAAAGTACGGCTCCGACTGCTCTTTCGAGCCGGACGGCGCGTGTCGGTCGGACTGCTCGCGGCGCGCATCGTACTTACCCGGCCGGGGAACGTCTCCATTGCGCGGTGCGAGTTGAGTCCGAGCGAGTCGGTCGGTGCGGTTAGACCCGGGAACGAGTCGGTCGGAGCGGTCGGGACGCCCGGACGAGTCGGTCGGCGATTTCGCATCGTACTCGATCGCCCGGTCGCGCGTACGAATTGGTCGGGAAATAGGGCTCCGAATCGGATCCGGTTAAGCCGAATCCGATTCGGAGCCTTACCGGCCGAGATCGGAATCGGCCCCTAAGTTGTGCGAAGCACCAGCATTGGGAATGCCTGATTATGAAAAAGAATTTGAACTGTATTGTAGTGAAAGAGATGGATGTGCACTTTCAGTTCTAGTGCAAAGGCATGGAAAAATGAAAAGACCGATTGCTTATTTTTCAGCTGTTTTAGACCCGGTAGCAAAGGCGTTGCCTGGTTGTCTGAAAGCAGTAGCTGTTACTTGTGTGAGCCTGGAACAGAGTGAAGGCATTGTGATGGGATATCCATTAAGAGTATATGTTCCACATTCTGTTGAAATTCTTCTGACCAGAACCAAAACCCAATTCATGACACATAGTCGGCTGACTAGGTATGAAAAGGTGATTTTGAGTGCAGATAATGTAACTATTGATAGATGCACAAGTGTGAATCCTTCAACTTCACTGCCAGACGAAGGAAATGCAGGAGTTATGGATGAAGTCGATCATCAATGTCTGGATGTGCTTGAATTCTGCACAAAGCCTCGACCAGATATTAAGGATGAGCCTTTGAAAGAATCAGATTATGTGATGTTTGTAGATGGATCATGTCTGAGGACGAGTGAAGGAGTGTTGAGTGCGGCATATGCTGTATGTACAGTAGCTGCCATAATGGAAGCATCTTGTTTGAGAGGGATACGTTCAGCCCAAGTAGCTGAGCTGATTGCTCTAATTCAGGCATGCAAACTGGGAAAGAATGTCCGAATTACGGTGATCACGGATAGCCAGTATGGCTTTGGAGTGGTCCACGATTTTGGACAGATCTGGTCTCAGAGAGGTTTCTTGACGTCTGCAGGAACTCCAATTAGGAACGGAGAGTTTGTGAAGAAATTGCTTGAGGCGATACAGCTGCCTAAACAACTTGCAGTGGTGAAGTGTGCTGCACATAAAAATGGGACAGACTATATTGCTATGGGGAACAAGTATGCGGACGAAATAGCCCAATACTGTGCCAGAAATATGGTCTCGTTGAACAGGGGAGAGAAAAAGAAAATGTTTCATGTCCATTGTTATTTACTAACATTGTCGAAACATGGGATGAGGTAAGACAATTACAGGAAGAAGCAAATGAAGAGGAGAAAGATGGTTGGATAAAAGCAGGTTGCAGGAAAAGAGAGGAATGTGACGTTTGGGTTTATAGAGATGAAAGACCAGTTATGCCTGATAGCATGATTTCTAACATGGCACGGACGTACCATGGACAAGCTCATATTGGTAGGGATGCCATGATTAGACTTTTCAGACAAACTTGGTACAACCCAAAATTCAGAGCTATAGCTGAGAGTCTCTGTCAAAGATGTCTTACATGCCAACAGATAAATCCAGGAAGGAAAACAGTAGTGAGTCTAGGAACAATAGGATGTGAAGGAGGTCCTTTTACTAGAATGCAACTAGATTTTATTGAAATGCCCCCGAGTAATTGATTGAAATATGTTCTTGTGGTCGTTTGTTTGTTTTCTCGTTGGGTGGAAGCCTATCCGACAAGAAGGAATGATGGAGTTACTGTAGCTAAACTCCTACTGAGAGAATTCATTCCGAGATATGGCTTTCCAGTAACGATTGAAACAGACAGAGGAACACATTTCCAAAATGAACTGATCCAATTGATATGTGAAGCTCTTGACATACAACAGAAATTACACTGTGCTTACAGACCAGAAGCTTCTGGAGTGGTAGAACAAGTAAATTGAACAATAAAGAATAGGTTGGGGAAAATGTGTCAAGCCACAGGACTCAAATGGCCTGATGCCCTACCATTGGTGCTAATGACTATCAGAAGCATACCTGACAGAAAAACGGGTCTGAGTCCTCATGAGATAATCATGGGACGAGCAATGAGACAAGCACATGTACCTGTCAACAAACTGCTGACTATAACTGATGATCTCGTATTGGACTATTGCAAAGGATTGGCTGATGTGGTACATTCTGTGTTTCATCAGGTTGGACCGGATGCGACCACTCTTGAAAGAAAACCAGCTCATGATTTGAATCCAGGAGACTGGGTCCGCATAAAAGTCCACAGAAGAAGAAACTGTTTGGTTCCTCGCTGGGATAAGCCACGTCAAGTGATCCTGGTGACAACAACTGCTGTCAAATGTGCAGGAGTGAAAACTGGGTGCATGCCAGTCACACCATCAGAGTTCCAGATCCTGAAGCTTGACCTGTAAGTCGACATCTGGAGATATCTGATACCAGCTCAGCATCCGAAGCAGAACCTGAAATAAACAGAATTCCAGATCTTGAAGCTCGACCTGAAAGTCGACATCTGGGAGAACAAGGTACAAGTTTTACAACTGAAGAAGAACCCGAACAAATTGAAGATCCAGATTTTGAAGCTCGACCTGTAAGTCGACATCTGGAAATATCAGATACCAGTTCAGCATCTGAAACAGACCAATCTGATTTTAATGAAAGACAAAAGAGAAAGATAAGAACAGACATTATAAGCGAAGAAACTGAACCAAGAGACAGTGATAGCGAACAACCAAGTACAAGCTATGGAAGAATTCCTCCAGAAATAGTTGAACTAACTGAGGGAGGTTTAGATACAGATAGAGAGATAGGGGAAGCGGAAGAAACACGAAGAGAAATAGGGACAGATCAACAAATAAAATAAACACAGGGAAATTTAGATTCAGATAGGTAGATAAGAATAATTGCGGAAGAAACTCAAGGAGGGATAGAATCAAAAGTCCAAACTGGAGACTCACAAGAAGGTTCAGATTCCGACAAAGAAACTGAGATCATAAAGTTCAAGGTTAGAGGAAGTGAAGTAAGGTCTGAAACAGAATCCGAAGAAAGCGAAGAAGAAAGAAAACAGAGATTAGGACCAAGAAAGAGGACTTGGAGATCTGAACGAGAGGAAAAGGAAAGTGAACCAAAAAGGCCAAGAAAAGGAGACAATTGGCCCCACGAAGTCAAAAGGCTGAGATACAAGATAGTAAATTTGAACAGAGATGATGCAGAACAAGTAAATGAGATAACAAGTCAAAGAGGACAAGAAAAACAAAGTGGAAAACAATTGCAGAAAACAAAAAGAGTGAAGAGACCAAATTTGAAATATAAGTCACCTGAGTGGCTATACATCGCTTTGACAGACATTAAAGAAGAAGATAACACTCACGAGAGCCCAGACGAAAGCTGTGAACAAGTGGGTGAAAGTGAAGTGCAACAAACCTGAAGAGATAAAGAAAGAAACTAGATTGGACACAAAAACCTGAACAAGACAAGAAAGAGTTCTGAAAGGAGCTGAAGAAGGACCCAAACGTGACACAAGAAAAAGGGTAGAGTGGCTGAGAAGTCATTCTGAGGTGTGGTGACACATTTTCTGTACAAATATATAAATAGCTAGGTAATAGAACAAAATGGAAGACATTGAGAATAGAAAACCTAGATGTGAGTTTTTACGCAGATGGTGTAGAATGCGTTTCTTTTGTACAGGTTTGCTAATGTTTATTTGGCTTATTTTAGCAATAACAGTTCCATTAAGGTTGATAGTAGAAGAGACATCTGTAATAGGGAATAACACGAAAAAGGATAAAGAAGCTAACACACAGAACACTGCAGCATTAGTAGATAGTATTGATTTACATAAGGATAAGTCTAAAATTGATTTTTCCAAGAATGTCTTCACGAAATAGCTGTATGAATATGTGGAGACAATGGGGCAGATTTACAAGCCCCCTGCGCCACCAGTACGTCACTTTTCGTGACGTACTGGTGGCGCAGGGGGCTCCTCGATATTTACAAGGAGAGGAAAAGCCACCATGCGTGACTTTTCCTCTCCTTGTAAATACCGTCCCTTCACACGCAGCACTTTGCGGTGAAGGGGCGTTCCATGGGTGTTGCTGTGGGTGTTCCCACGCAACACCCATGGAACAAGACACATCTCCAGAATTACGAGAAATCGTAACTCTGGAGATGCGTCTGAAGCTACGCCACCCTAGAGGTGGCGTAGCGAGGCGCACCGAGGAGAAATGTTTTCATTTCTCCTCGTTTTTTCCTCTTTCAATGCGTGCTGCATTCTGCAGCACGCATTGAAAGAGGAAAAAGCCTGTACTGATTGTTTTTGTGCAGAAAGGTGCCCCTTCTTGCACAGAAACAATCTCCCCATGGCGCAGGCATCCTTGCACCATGGTGCAAGGGTGCCTGCGCCGGCGCTTGGCAACTGTTTGTGCGCCAGCGCAGGGGAGAGCACAGGAATGCGACATATTCTTGTAAATATGTCGCATTCCTGTGCTCTGAAAGTGCCGCAGCGTGGCGCAGCCAAAGGGCTTGCAGCGCCACGCTGCGGCACTTTCTTGTAGATCTGCCCCAATGAATGTAAGGGATTGTTATGTTTGTATGCAATTACCTGCGTCTGTCACAGAAGGTGTAACCTATCATCACCTTCCTTTGACGTATGGGATAACATGTAGCGTTTTTGCTCATTTATTTTATAAAACAGGTAGATTAGAATATTATTACTCTGACATAAACACTATTTTCGCGAAGGTTCCTATAATTCCTGAACTAAACAAGGTGAAAGAAGCAAAAATGTTTGGTGAATTTTTCCTAGAAAATAAAGATTTAACATTAGAGTATGTAGTTAGACACAATCTTACCTGTGAATTAAAGAAAGAGGAGAAGGTCTTCTTGGAGATGGTAGAAAACAGAAGAGTTAAGTTTCAAAGAAAGGTAGAAGAAGAAAAGACAAAAACACCACTTTGGGCGTTTGAAGAGAAAAATCATGACAGAGGAGAGACAAATGCAGCTATGACTTTGGATTGGCCCCAACAGGGAAAATTGTGTATTAGTAGAAATAAGACCATGTATGATAATTATTTCGTAGGTTTCAGTGAATGCCGAGATACATATAAAATTTTAGGAGGATGGGGATTTAAAGGAGGAAAAGATCCAATATTTCCTGGGATCTATTATATATGTGGAAATAGAGCTTATTATAGGTTGCCGGACCATGGTACGGATCATGTTATTTAGGTCTGGTCTTTCCAAAGATTTTCCATGTGGAGAGAGGAGAAAAAGGAATGCATGAGATAGGTAAAACATTAACACGTAGAAGGAGGGAAAGTTTTTCAGAGATAATAGGTGACATTTTTGGAGCATTGATACCAGCAGTGGGTATTTCTTTGAATGCATTTAAGATTCGGAAACTGTCCACAGTGGTAGATCGGTTATCAACGAATACTGCTGGAGGGTTCTTGATGGTAAATACCGAAATGGTTGCCATGAGAGCTATGGTGATGCAAAATCGACTTGCCCTTGACATTCTTTTGGCAAAAGAGGGTGGAGTCTGTGGAATGCTGAAAGTCCAACATTGTTGCACTTACATTCCTGATAAAAGTGAAAATATACAGAAGTATATAAAGAATATTACTGATTTGCACAAAGAAATTGCTCCACTGGAGGTTGAAAATGCCTGGGAGAAACTTGGTAAGAGTTTTTCATCAATACAGAAATGGTTCACCGAAATAGGTGGTTCCCTTATTGGGAAGGTACTAATATCAGTGACAGTGGTAATAATGGTAATGTTGTTAGCAAAATTAGCATATGTGTGTATTAAAAAGAGAAAAACACAAAATAGAATAAAAAGAGAAAATTAGAAAAATAAAGAAAGAGAACGAGAAATGGGAGAAATAGAATTAGAAAAACTGAAAGAGAACATATATAAAAGATCAAAAAGACAAGATGAGGAAGACACTGTTGTGTGAACTAACAAAAACAAATGGACAAGAAACATTTATTTGAAAATTGTGTTACATGGTTTTTGTGGTGATATTAAAAATCACCAAAGGGGGAGTTGATGGAACAAGGTAAATGAAATAATTTTGAAACCCCCTAAAATAAGAATAATAAATTAACAGTACTAATTGTTTGATGAAAATAACCAACAAAATGCACCCTTAGTAAACATTTACATAAATGGTAACTGCTCTTCTTGTGCAAAATCTAATTTATTTAACATTGTGAAGTATTATAATATTAAAACTATGATTTGCGTACTAATCAGAGTAAAATTGCATGATTTGTGCTGTGTAGTGAAAATTGTATTGTGGCAAAGAACACGGATGGTAAGTAAAATGGCTTTAAATGTCGCTTCTGCTAGGTAACACCTAACACGGGTTCTTAGAATGACGGGTGGTAAACAGAAAGGCTTATTTTCTTTGTTTTAATTACGATTGTGTTTGTTTTTATAATATCCGTTTGGGCCTGTCAGGCCAGGCTGCGAAAATGGCTGCCGACATAGATGAGGTCACGTGAAAAGTCAAAAGATGGCCTCTGAGCGAGAGAAATTGAGAACACTGAGTCACGTGGGTACGAACTGTGCACGGAGTGAGAGATGTCAGGGTCACTTTGACCTGCCATAAGGAGAGTGCCAAGGAAGACTCAGCGCATATCCGTGAGAATGGATGAGAAAGTACTGAGCAACAATGGACTAACTAGAATTTGACCATCAAAGATTGCAACAAAATAAATGGACAAGTGAACTGCCTTTAACCCAGGACAGATGAGATTCATTGTGTATTTGAATGTCCCAAAACCAGTTTAAACAAGGAAAGCGATGAGACAATTTTTGCCACCCCTCGAATGGACCAATTAGCGTGTTTCCTGCCCCCAAAACATTGCAACTTTTTGTGTAGTAAGCTAGAAGTAGGGTATAAGAAGGACTGCTCTTATGTGGGAGGTGTCGATGCTGTTATTATTGCAAATGCCAATGCTGATGTCAATGCTGATGCTGACTTCGAACCTGACTGGGGAAGGAACGAGACCGTTGCGGGAAATCTGTATGGTCCCGTCGAGGAGGCCATCTAGAGGGACAGTCAGTCAGTTTGGGAGTCCATTCAGTGATTTACGGATTATCTTCTTTTGATGAACCACTTTTGTCTACATCTAAATAGGTAAATGCATAATTTCGAATTTCTTTATATAATTTCTCATTTAAATGTAAGAGAATGTATTAAGGTGATTAATAAACTAAGAATCTCACTCGTGCAAAATTTGAATTTAGATTAAATTAATTTCTAATTAATTTCGAGTCTGTGGTTCTTTAGTTCATTTATAAAATTTGACATTTAAAAGGTTTTAAATGATTGAGCTGGTCTCGATCACCATCAACTTATTCTACTAGTTGGTCCATCGACCAAAGAGCGGAGTACCTTGATGTTTTAGAACCAACAGGATTAAAACTGAATGTATATAATGATTAAGGTAATAATCTGTCAAATTTAATAAGGTATTCCGTTCCTCCAGCAACGCATCTTTATCTCCTTAGTGAATGTGGGTGTGATCCAGGGAACGACTGGGTGTATGATATGCAGTGTTATGGGCCCCACCGTCATAGGGAATAGTAGATGTGAATGATTTCACCTGGATGTCATATCCAAAGGAGAGGAATATATATTAGCCGCGCTGGATCACTCTTCATAACTGAATCATGGTTGGGAGATGACATGGCTCCAGTGTTGCATGAAGCCATTCCTCTAGGCTATCAAACTATCACACAAAATCGTATAGGCAACAGAGGAGGTGGTCTAGCTGTTGTATTCAAGCAAGCTTTAAGTATCACTGAAGCTGACGATGTCTCCATATAAGGTTGTGAGGCCCTCTTCACCAGATGCAACCCAACACTATCTTCCTCCTGTAACTTCCTACTCCTTTACAGACCTTCACCTAGCAATGCAACATTCCCATACACATTTCTAGACACAGTTTCAAATCTGATAACACTACACTCCAACCTATGCATTCTTGGTGACCCAAACATTTGGTTTGACAAAACCAATATGCCCCATCCAAAAACAATCATCTCTGGCCTAGTCGCACTAAACCTACATCAGATCATCTACACACATCACTGGACATAACTTAGATGTCATTTTTGCAAATCCAGAACTAGTTACCTTTCAAACTCCAGTCACATGGCCAGACCAACATTTGCTTGCTTTCCAACATAAAACAACACAAAGCAACACACCTAAAACCACTTTAAATGCATCCACCTTTCGACTGTGGAACAGGCTCAATTTTGAACACTTAGAAACACAATTAAAAACCAGTACAGATCAAGGCACAATAAATTCAGTTCAAAAACGATATGAGTGGCTACAGGAAGCTTTTGATATCCTAATACCCCTAAGAACAACATAACAGAACAAAAGAAAACAGGCTCCTTGGAGAAATACAGAGCTATAAGAGATAAAACAGCAAATTGAAAAGCTGCAACACACTTGGCTAAAAAAAAACACCAATCAAGGCAAACTTCACGTACAGAAACTTAACAGATTTTTCAAGTCAGCAATCAAAAAATGCTAAGAAAAGATACTATTCCGACAGAATTCAAAATGCTAAATGTGCAAATAAAGAATTCTATAAATTTCTAACAGAATTTCGTAAACCAACTTGCCTAGAAGGAGCTCATCCCATTACACAAGATTTCACAGACAAACTGGCAAATCATTACACAACCAAAGCAGACACGTTGGACTCCCATGTAAACAAACAAATACCACCAAAAACAAATACAGCGTGTTGCCTGACCCTAAGATGGCGGTTCTTCGTCTAGTTTGTGTTGCAGTAGTACTTACTCCCTTCATGCTGAACTAACATCCCCTTGCATAAGCGGCCCTCACTATTGCTCTGCCGCTATCAAGGGAAGCCCACACAACTCTCCCATCGTTGAGTGGATCAAGCTTTTGCAATGCTTGACATCATAATAGTGCCTGCATATCTGGTTCCTGGAAGCTTTACCACCAAGTGCACAGCAACCCAACAGCAAGGCTCTGCCTGCTTCCATTTTACACGAGAGCCCCACGAGTCGGAAGGAGAGCTGCGCCCCTAGCAGGACAGATTCGCGCCGCAGCCCCTATGCCACCAATAAAAGTATCCAACAAGGTCTCCTACTACTTCGTGTCAGCTGAGAAGGGCCCAGTACACGACTAAGGGGCGCAATATACTCAAATAGCGCTTACCAGAGATGACCTAGTGGCAGCACTGCGAGACTTTAAAAAGAAACTGTACTCGGAGACCGAGCAATATGGCCGATGCCCGGTGGAGCTGCCTAGACAGCTATAGAGGAGATCGGCCCTGGTTCCCCCCCTCAGCCGTCACCTACCCAGCCGGACATTGGGCACTGTTCTCCCCGTCTCCCCGCTGTGTCCCCTTCCTCCCCCTCTCTCTGACGAATTACCGTAACATTGCTTCTTTTTTCTTATGTTTTACTATGCTCTTGTAACGTATGTAATTTGTAACTTGTAACTCACTGATCCTCATGTAAAGCGCTCTGATACTTCGGGGTCTAGCCAGCGCTATATAAAACTCGTCAAATAAATAAAAAATTTAAAAAACCACCAGCACCAACACTTTTCCAAAAAAAACCTCCAAGAGAAGACTAGCCCAGCCTCTGCATTCCTTCCAACAAATATCACACAATGAATTTAGGGACATGGTCAAAGCAAGCAGGCCTACCAGCAGCCCTTCTGAACCATGTCCACCACAAACCTTTAAGAACATTCTTCTAACTACAGCTTCTTGCCATATCAGTAAGAAGAATCATCAAAAATTCCTTAACTGCAGGAATATTTCCAGAATACTTATAAAAAATCATACATAAGCCCATTACTAAAGAAAACAAGCCTGGACCAAATTAATCCCGACATCAACAAACCAATTACAAATTAACTTTTCCTGGGCAAACTGATAGAAAGAGCAGCATTCACCCAGAAATCACAATTCATTGAAGATAATTCCATACTTTCAGACTTTCAAACAGGATTTCATCCAGGAAGAGGCACTGAATCTGCCCTCATTGCCATCTTGGATGACCTTAAGAACGCAGTTGACCAGAACGGGGCTGCTGCACTACTTCCCTTGGACCTCTTAGCTGCCTTTGATACAGTTGACCATGAAACTCAAATACAAAGACTCTGCAAAGCCGGTATAGAGGTGAATGCTCTTGACCGGATCACATCCTACCTTCAAAACAGAACTAATGTCATCCATAACCCACCTTTCTCATCCAAACCGTACTTCACAAACCAGGGGTCTCTCAAAGCTCTATCATCTCACTCATGCTTTTTAACATCTCCATGAAGTCATTACCGGCACTGATCAATGAATTTCACCTCACATGCTATAAGTATGCAGATGACACACAAATAATCCTTAAACTGGAAAGCCCCAGAGACATTGGAAACTCACAAACGTTCAATTGCCTCACAGCCGTTGATCAGTGGATGACATGGAGCCATCTCAATTTGAATGCTTCCAAAACGGAAATACTCACATGAGGTGATTGGAAAAATTCTAACCCACTCGCCGCCTGGCCTGTCGATCTGGGAACACCGCCTTAAGTATCAAAGGAAGTAAGAAACCTCAGAATTTTAATCGACTCCAAGCTATCAATGAATGCCCAAGTGGACAAAATATCAAGATCATGCTTCGATACTATAAAAACTCTGCGACGCATCTTCCCCCCCATGGGATTTCCACACAAGGTACAGGCTACTATCTCTCTTGTTCTGTCTAAACTCGATTACGCAAATAGCCTCTACCACGGATCATCTTTAACAACTATGAAAAGACTACAACGGATTCAGAACTCTGCTTCTAGGCTACTGATACATATAAAGCCACAAGCACACATCTCCTCTGCCTTGAAGACCCTACATTGGTTACCGGTTACCAGAAGATCCACATACAAGCTGCTTTGTTTCATCCACAAAGTGATACATGGAACAGGGCCGCTCTTCATCAGGAATAAAATCACCAAATACATTCAACAAAGGAACCTCTGCTCTAGATTGGCACCTCGCCTCAAAATCCCACCATACAAGAAAAAAACCATAGGTGGCACATGCTTCTCTGTTCAAGCATCCAAGCTATAGAACTCTTTACCCCTGAACATAAGGTCCACAGATAACTACCTTTTCAGAAGACTACCAAGAGTTGGCTCTTCCCCATATTACCACCATACTCAAACATAAATATACAGCATATCCCTGAGAATATGATCATTTATATGAATTATTTATGTGTATCTAGAAATGCGTATTCCTTTGTATAAATGTGTATAATAATTATGTCTATAACTATATAGATATTTGTTAATTCTGGTTAAGAAATGTACATACTACTCATAGGTATATTATTCTGACAGATCAACGCCGTATCCTCCACATGCTTCAACACCCTCTGCATACTCTGCAAGAACTTCAAATGGATTCCCCCAGAATCCAGGAAGACCATCACCCACACACTCATCTCCAGTATGCTGGACTACAGGAATGCCCTCTATACAGGAATCAACAAATCCCTACTTCACAAATTCCAGACCGTCCAGAACGCCGCAGCCAGACTCGTCCTCAGCATCCCACTACACAACCACATCACCCAACACCTATGAGACCCCCACTGGCTCCCCGTCGAAAAAGAGTAACCTTCAAGCTGCTCACACACGCCTACAAAGCCCTCCACAACACCGGACCCCGATACCTCAACTAAAGAATCTCCTACACCCCTAAGAGAAACCTCTGCTCCGCTGACCTAACCTTGGCCGAAATTCCCCACATCCACAGAGCTAGAACAGGAGGCAGATCCTTCTCCTACATCGCGGCCAAGACCTGGAACGAACTACCCCTCAGCATCAGGCGAAGCCCCACTCTGCAGGCATTCAAGAAGAGCCTCAAGACCTGGCTCTTCGGATGACCAGAGCTGCCCGAATCCCCCCCTCCCCTTAGCACCTAGAAACCCTTACGAGTGAGTAGTACACTCTACAAATCCCTGATTGTTTGATTGATTGTTTGACATGTATATAGATCACTGCATAAATAAGTAAATTGTTATCATAACTATTTATCTACAATTGCTTCACTATTGAATTAAAAAAATTATACATTATGAAAACATATAAATTAGCTTAAAGTACAGCAACACTTGAAAGTCTGAGTTTATTAAATACAACTTAAATCTGGATATACTACCTTCCTTATACATATACACCTTCCATGTACCTATGTATCTTTATATTTATTACTTTACTCCTAATTCAGCATCTCCAATGCAGTTCCCTATATCTTCCCCTATACCTCTCTCAATATATCCTCTTCCTCCACTCTCTGACTCATCCCAAACCCCATTTGTTCTACTTTGATTCCTAAAATAACTCCTTCTAGACTCTTCCCTCTTCTACCCCTCCTTGCATCATCTTAAACCTCTTTTACTATTAAGATCTCCCAAACAAGCCTTTCTAAATCCTTCTCTCTGACTCTTCCCCCTCCACCTCCGCTTTACTCATCCCAAACCTTCTCCTACTGCTGTGATCTCCAAATAAACACTTTCGAGACACTTCCCTCTTGTATCCCTCCACTATCCTTTTTCAATCCAACTAACAGACTCAAATGTCCACAGCTCAAATTAATTTCATATTTCCCTATACTAATTCACCAGGAATAGGGTGCTACTCGCCAAAAGGTGCTTCAACACCACACCAGGGGTAGCAAGCACTAGATAAATGCAAACCCTTCCCTCTTCTATCCCTCCGCTATCCTTTTTCAATCCAAATAACATACTCACATGTCCACTGCTTGAATTAATTTTAGATTTCCCTTTACTAATTCACCACTTCTCCTTTTTGGGTTCCGGAGTAGCGTGCTACTCACCGAAAAGCACTTCGATGCCTCGTCAGGGGTAGTAAGCGCTATATAAATGCAATTACATTTACAATTGCAATTGTCATGAAATAACACTAAAAGCTGGCCTAACTTCTGGTATATCACCATCTGAAATGCACTTGCTGCATCTTCCCAATGCTGAATGAGTCAATGCACATGCATGCATTGTAGAGACTCAATGGATCGCAGCCGCTCCCCCACGAGATCAACCTTTGTGATCAAGGTGGACGATGGAGTATCCCGAAGGGAGGAGAAGATCCATTATTATATCCAAGTTTTAGTAATGACCATTCGGAGAGGATCGTGTGATACAATTGCCTTGGTAATCTTTATGTTTCACTTCTGGCCTGCAGTGACGCAGGAGGTACCTGAGAGGAGCTTGTGACCTCACATACTTGAGCATCGGTGAGATCCTGCACTATGTGGATAAGGGGCTTGTGATCTACTGTTCTCAGGGAAAGGGACAAGAGCATAAAAGCACACCCTTTAAAGAGACATTTTAGGGCCTGAAGGCACTTTACTTAACATAACTCTATTTTGGGATTGAATAAGCAATATTATTGAGTCTTAATTCAAATGTAATTTATTTCTAAGCACTGAAGTATGCTTTTATCTTTTAAAGTAGTACTTGATTTTAATATTTGTTATGTATGTGTACAAAAAAGGCTGATGCTGAAAAAGCTTAATAAATAAACAAACGTATACTTGTATAAACTGAATGTGGTTCTTATTGGCTTTACTTTTTTTTTTTAAACAAGGCAGAACAGGTTGCCACTTGTAGGCAGGCCTTCTTAAAAATATTTACTGATATTTCTTTTGCCTCTATTAAAAAGAGTTGTGCAAACAGGAAGGGATATTCAACTATTCATAAATTCAAAGTAAAGTACTACTTTGGAGGATTAGGACTACAGCTAAATCTATTTTTCCTACTTTCTGAAGAACTAATAATAATAAATATAAAATATAGGTATTATTGCATGGCGGGTGACTTAAGGGCTTCTGTGACCCCATATGTAACAGGAGTCTTTGGGTGGTGTCCTTTCTGGGAGAGACCTAGAGAGGTTTACCAGTACTGAGTTCTGATAATGGGATCTGAGATGTTGAATGGAGATGCTTCCAGTTGGAGTTTCTGAATAAAGATCTCTACTTTATGGTTGTATGTAAGCAGATGAGTGTGCCTCACCCTGTGCCTGCTGATTACCCTTTGAAAGAGGTGAAAGGGCAGATGGGCAGAACTCTAAATCTGAGAATCTGCAGGAGGAAAGACAGCGACTCCTCACACATGCTGTAGTAAATAATCAAAACAATACAGCTAAGTAATATGGCAATGGACTGAACTCCTACACAACTCCTACAAAGGTTTACATAAGTGGGAAAACTGGGTTAGGCATGAAATATACATGTTTTGAATAGTAGACTTCAAATAGCATGCTTTACAAATCTCAGTCACAGTCAATAATATCTATAATCCTTCCATCCGGAGCACTTTGAAAATCATTTAGCAGTTGCAGTTAGTCACTGAATGCCGGGAATGCCGAGCAAACATGAAATGAGGATGGTGTTCGCAGCAGCATACCACATGAGTATGGGTAAACTATGTGTGAGAAATGGGGTTGTTGGTTGAGGGAGGTGTGAGCCCTTCTCGAGCAACAACATAATCCTAGTCAGGGTGAACTACAAAAGTCACTAAATTAACCTCTACTTAGCCCTCTGGCAGCTTGGCACAAAAGCAGCCAGGCTTAACTTAGAGGCAATGTGTACAAGAATTATGCAGCAAACAAACCCTACACAAGAGAAATCCAACACCAATTTGGAAAAATAGAGAAAAATATAATAAATGATTTGACACAAAAACAACAAAAATCCAATTGGTAAAGTCAAGAAGATATGCAATTTCAGAGGTTTAGGTACGTATAGTTCCTAAAAGCACAAAGTGCCAGTCACGGACAACTGGTCGTACTAGACCAGTGGAAAGTCACAAGTTCAGTTCGACTGCGGTGGAGTATGGGCCAGATATGGAGACCAGATTAGTCCAGCTGAAAAAGTTACCTTCTCACAGTCAGACACTAACAGTCCAGTTAGCGGGGGATTAGACCTCATGGAGCAAGGAGAGTGTCGCGGATGGTCATTGCTGTACAGTGAAGAGCAGGTCGGGCATTACGGATGGTGGTCGCTGTAGCATGAGGATTCTCTCAGGCATTGCAGACAGTTGCTGGCAGAGCTTCGAATTGGCGGAAACCATAGGCTGTCGATGCTGTAGATCTTGCATTGCCAGTCATTTCTGGAAGCTGCTGTAGCACAAACAGTCAGGGTGTGACCAGGCCTGTTCACGGTCGCAAATAGACAAAAACTTCAGGATTTCTCCTTTGGGGTAAAAAGAGTGCCCTCTGATGGCAACCAAGGGCTCGGAACCTGGAGAGGCGACTCCTGGGGATCAGGGACTCACTATTGCAGAGGCCAGCAGGCCTCAGGCAGGTGCAGTTACAGCTCCTGTTGCAACACGTCAGCCAGGTAGTTGCAAGGAGACCTCTAGAGCTTTGTAGCTCTGAACAGAAGGCCAGTCATCTGACCCTTGGAGTCACTTCAGGTAATCTGGGATCAAGGGAGCAGATCCAGTCTTACTTCTCAGACAGCATGGCAGGCCCTAGGCAGCAAGGCAGTCCTCTAGCAGCAGGGAAGCCCTTCTTTTGTAATATGCACAGGTCCAGGAGTGTACTGAAGAGTGGGTCTGAG
The DNA here is from genome assembly GCA_963921515.1 of Calotriton arnoldi. Lineage (NCBI taxonomy): Eukaryota > Metazoa > Chordata > Amphibia > Caudata > Salamandridae > Calotriton > Calotriton arnoldi. The sequence goes on from CAWUFW010002113.1 coordinate 86,686, forward strand.
GGTTCTAATTTTTACCTGGTGCCAGTGTTGAAGTGGAAGAAACTTCTGGAGTTTTCCTTCCACAGAACTGTCCGGAATTTCCCCAGCCTCCCTACACTAGTCCCAGGATGCCTGGAGTCACAAAAGACTAGTGTGTGTGCTGAGGCCACTCTTTTGAAGTGCAAGTGTGGTAGGTGACATCTCTACCCCTCCCATCTGATCAAGATGGCCCATCCTGCCAATTACCCATCTTCCTTTGTGATACTGTCTATGATGAATACACAAAGGCCAACTGCTAACTACACCTAGTCATGGGACCTATGATACAGGTTACAGGCACCAAATGGTTAGGACAAGAGAATGCAACACAAAAAGATGATGGACGGAATGCTGAACATTGTCAAATATTCACCCCCAGTCACAGATCCATCAATATTTTGCTCACCACGCCATTCCAGTTTAGACCCAGTCATATGCAAATCAGTTGTGACCCTGCTACCAATGGGAACAGTCCAGCCCGAACTGCCAGGCCAGGTCCTTTCTGGACGGGAAAACAAGCATCCTGGGACCGGTTTCGTGGTATTACCCCTCATCAGCCAGGCTAGCTTGAATCGAGTGGCACAGTGAGCATGGGGCCCACGTCTGGGCATACCCTTCCCACTTAGGGCAATAAAAGCAAAAAGAAAAAATGATAGACAAATGATGAGCAAATCAAACATTCACCCCCAGTCATAGAACTGGGTTGAATCCATCGTTTCTTTGTTTACCACACCACCCCCGTTTGGACCCAGCCATATGCTGGAGGTTTCCCATGGGAAACAGGGTCAAGACTGATTTGCATTTTGTTCATCTTTTGTTCTTTTTCTCTTATAACTTTCTAAGAGTGGCATTTTCTGAATTGTGAGTTAAAAATCCGACTTTACCAATAAAAAGGGGTTTAAATTACAATTCATTTGAGATCTAACATGACATTTCTACCTGTTCCCAAACAAAAGTTATCACTTATTAAATGTAATAAGGTAACCCAATGTTATCCTATTGGAGAAGTAGGTCTTGCAGTAGTGAAAAACTAATTTAGTTTTTCACTATCAGGACATGAAAATCCTAAAAGTACATGTCCAACTTTTTGAATACATTGCACTCTGTCCTATGGGCTCTTTAGAGCGTGCCCTAAGGGTAACATATATGTATTAAAAAATAGATTAAACCTGGCAAAATATTTATTTTGCCAGTTCAAAATGAGCAGTTTAAAACTGCCCAGCAGGGTGCAATGGCAGACCTGATACATGTTTAATAGGGCTACTTAAGTGAGTGACACAGTAAGTTCTATAGGCCCACTAGTAGCATTTACTTTACATGCCCTGGATACATGTAGTACAATAAGGGGGTGGTCCCAATGGTAATGCAATATTAACTGGACATCAACATCACCTGATAAATCAATTATAACCAATTTTTAAGCATATTGAAAATATTTAATCACATTGAACATATAATGCCTCATGTTCAAACATAGCACATTTATCACACAGGTTTCTGCATAGGTGCCCCAGAAAGGGAAAGGGAGGAATAGGTGCATCAATGTGCAAAAGTGAGGGTGACTGATGGAGGGAGGGCAGTGAACAGTGTGTACATCAAAAATGCATAAAAAGGCCTACCAGCCTTAACCAAGGCTAAATTATTTACAAGAACAGAATGTCAAAACAGGACAAGGTGAATCTATCACTGTTGTCCATATTCAATACAGAGAACACAGAGCTGTCGACGTTTCGACCCAGGGTTGGTGTAGGCAATTTCACTCCTTATAAGAGGGTCTTCATCAGGACCATAGGGGCACCTGTAGGTAATAGGAAAGGGGCTTAGAGTACATTCAGGTGATGGGACAAGTTTTAAAGACAACAGATTAGATCCATTAAAAAAGAGAGAGTGGGCAAAATAATTACCCTTAGTCCACCTAGCCGTGCGGTGGAGAGAACAAGCTCGGGCCCGAAGGCTCCAAATGCAGAGAGGGATGGATTCTTTATATTATATGCTAAAAAAATGAATTAGGAAAGTATCAGCATAAAAGGGAAAATGTTTGGGGCACAAGGAACAAACAAGTGAAAAGTTAAAAAATGTCCCCAGTGACAGTGAAAAAGCACTTACTAGACGTCTATGGCTTAATCCAGTGCTTTGGGGAGATTGGCATGAATAAATCAAGATGCTCCATCCGTCTGGTTGAATGACTAAAACCAAACAGAACAGGGGATTGATTAACAATTATTCCCCTGACCTCCGATCTGAGAGAAAATAACAAAATCAAACTAATGCAGTTGTGGGACTCGGGTGAAACATACCTTCACTTTTCTTTTAGCATTTCTTTACGCATCCGATCACTGGCTGTTCAACCGAAGCACTGAGGCTTCACAGTTGAAATAGTCTTCTTGTGGCTCAACCAGAGATCCACAGACATTGAATTCACCATGCACTCAGACACCGGCTCAATAGATTTTTTGGACATCTCTATTAAAGAAGATAACAACCTGTTGTATGCTACTCTGTTCAGGAAGCAAACTGAGAGGAACTCGCTACTACGATACAATAGCCACCACCCTAGAGGACTACGTGACAACTTGCCCTTTGGACAATTTTTAAGGATTCGCCGGAATTGCTCACGAAAAGAAGACTTTCTGATGGAATCAGGTAACATCATGGCTCGCCTCATTGATAGGGGCTACCCGAGGAGGTTGGTGAAACGCGCCCAGAAGAGAGTCTGGTTCAACCCTAGGAAAACCCTACTCATGGCCAAAACACATCACAAGGACATGAGTAACAGGATGATTTGTGTGACCACCTACTGCACCCAGAGCAATACGATCAGACGGATTATCAACCACTACTGGAAGCTCATATCAGATGACTTAGAACTGGCAGAACCACCCATGCACTCATTCAGGAAGGGGAAAAGCATTTGTGACCATGTGGTCCGCTCCCTGTTAGAAACGCCTCCATCACCCTCCATTCAAAGTCTGTGGCATCTTCCAGAAATCACAGGCCACTTTAAGTGTGGACGTTGCAAGGCGTGCAGTCCCACTATCCAGCCCAAACAACTGAATTTCAAACAACATGTGATCAATCTTAAAACCCACACAAACTGCAACACAAAAGACGTCATCTACGCCATCATCTGTCCGTGCAATATGATCTATAAGGTCAGACACGACAAAAGGTGAAAGCACGGGTGTTACAACACTGCAGCAGAGTGAGGTGTGGCGTGGTTGGGGCACCTTTGGTGGAACACTTCCAGAGAATGAATCATCCACCAGAGCACATTAAATGGGTTGTTCTAGAGAAAGTCACTTTGGGCCCTAGGGGAGGTGACATCCAACCTGTTCTCAACACCCGTGAATGCAAATGGATGCACTTACTAGATAGCATCCAGAGGGTAATTATTTTGCCCACTCTCTCTTTTTTAATGGATTTAATCTGTTGTCTTTAAAACTTGTCCCATCACCTGAATGTACTCTAAGCCCCTTTCCCATTACCTATAGGTGCCCCTATGGTCCTGATGCAGACCCTCTTGTAAGGAGTGAAATTGCCTACACCAACCCTGGGTCAAAACATCGACAGCTCTGTGTTCTCTGTATTGAATGTGGACAACAGTGATAGATTCACCGTGTCCTGTTTTGACATTCTGTTCTTGTAAATAATTTAGCCTTGGTTATGGCTGGTTAGGCCTTTTTATGCGTTTTTGATGTACACACTGTTCACTGCCCTCCCTCCATCACTCACCCTCACTTTTGTACATTGATGCACCTATTCCTCCCTTTCCCTTTCTGGGGCACCTATGCAGAAATCTGTGTGATAAATGTGCTATGTTTGAACATGAAGCATTATATGTTCAATGTGATTAAATATTTTCAATATGTTTAAAAATTGGTTACAATTGATTTATCAGGTGATGTTGATGTCCATTTAATATTGCATTACCACTGGGACTACCCCCCTTATTGTACTGCATTTCACCCAGGTCCTAGTGACGCTTCTGGGTGTAACCCCATTATTGTGTAACTGGATACATGTAGTACCACTATGTAGTATCACTTTATTAAGGACTTACAAGTAAATTAAATGTGTCAATGGGGTGTAAGCCGATTTTACCAAATTTAAAGGAAAGGGCACAAGAACTTTAGCACTGGTTAGCAGTGGTAAAATGCACAGAGCCCTAAAAGCCAACAACAACGGGTTCAGAAAACAGGAGAGGTGGAGGAAAAATGTTTGATGTTGTCTCTTGCAGATAGGGTCAAGTCCAACACCATGTATCTCTCAAATATAGAGGAAATGGCTCACAATATATTGGAGTAGCAGCACTTGGCAAGCAGGTGTATCCCTGAGGCAAAGGGCACCTGTTAGGCAGACTCAGGAGCCAAAGTAGACTGGGGCCTCTCAGCTGTAAGGGTGCCCAATAACAGTTTTCACGCTGCAGGCTAAGTTGGTCCAGTGGCTTTACAGACGTTCCTCAGCAAAGTAGCAGCAACTTGAGAAGGCCCAAATTAATTGCAGATCACTTCAGAAAGCACCACAGCCTTGCCAGGGTGTACCTGTCTGCCTTCCTCTCGTCAGAGTGACAATCAGGCCCAAGCAGCCATTCCCTAAGGGAGGAAGGTAATCTTCACCTAATGTATGGCGTGAGTACCTCACAGAGTGCCACCCAATGCCTATGCTGAAAATATGATATCATCTATGCCACCAAGCTTAGTGAGCCAGTGTAAGCCTAGCACCCCTCCTCTCTCCATAATAATTTCAGCAACATTGTTATGAAACAAGTTCTATCTCAGGCTCACACTAGCCTTGTGTCAGGAACCAAATCACTAAAGCAGCTTCTGAGGAGATAAGGCCAGTGGGCTGCTGGCTTTTCCTTCTCCATGGTGGCAACCAGAACTTTCTTGTTCTTTCCCAAAGTGGCCAGTGCTGGGAGGCACAAATAGATAACATGAAGTAGAATGCAATGGCTTCTTCACCTGGCCTTGAGGGCCAGAGAAAACACATTTATGAGGCCACATCACCCATCCACCCAACCCCATGTGAAGTAAAGCTGATTGGGACATTCTCTGGGGCTGTGAGTCTGAACAGTGCGTGTAAGGCCACTGATTGCTCTGGTGTTGGGACACCAGCGATTGTCTTTAGATGGGCTCTTTGGTGTAAGCAGCTGGAGGTAGTTGCTGACAAACTCAGCCCTTCTGGACTTTTCTCAGCTTGAGAGGCTTTGTGTGTCCCAGCCTAACCCCCAGACAATTATCACCTTAGGATAATTTGGTGAATACTGCTGGGAATAAAATGTCCCACACAACACAACACAACACTTCTATAGCATTCAACGTCATTGATCATAAGATTCTCTTTGAAATTGAGTAACAGATTAGAATATGATGACTCAGTTTGAAATGGTTCTCTTCACATCACTGCAACTGTAAAATGGAAACGCACATGGACAACTACTGTGCTCCTTCAGACCCCATGCAGCATGGCGTTCTTCTGGGTTCCATCTTTGCCTCCCGTTTTCTCAACTCACATGGTGCCATTAGGGGACCTCCAAAATGACCTTGGAATTAGCTATCACCTGTGTGCTGCTGACTCTCAGCTTTACCTCTGTGGAGATTGTGTCTTTCCTTGCAAAATGTGTTGAGCAAATCCGTTAATGGATGCCTCAGTCACATCCCCTCTAAAACTGAGATGTACTATTACCTGCATCCAATGAAAGGACTTCGACAGCAAGATAAAACTCCTCCCTTAGCAAGTTAAGATTTTCTCCCACAGTGGTTAAAGCAGCAAAATGTTTTATACTTAACAGCCTCCATCTTGTTGTGCACATAAAATATTGTTAAGTGAACACAATATATACTAAGGATCATGAGGACAATTAAGCCATTTATTCCTAAGCCAGAATGTAGTCCAATCTTTGATCCAAAGTACAATAGACTAAAGAAATACCCTGTTAACTGGCCTACCTAAGTCAATATTAGTCTAACCAAAAGTTACACTTCGTGCAACTGCTCGTCTTGTGCCCAGTACCAACTGTAGAGATCAATTCTCTCACGCATTAATAACTTCGATAGCTACCACTTCAAGCAAGATGCCAATTTAAACTAGTATCACACACAAAGCAGTCCATATGCGTACACTTAAATATATAAATAGAAACGTAAGATGATGATCTCTGGAGATGCATGCATGCCCAGAAGCTTTGATTGCATCTGGAGTTTTCAAGGTTTATGAAACACAGGACCCTCAAGCAAGCCTTCCCTGAAACTGACCTAAAACTCTGGAGCTCCCTACACATGTACATTATTATGTGTTTTGCAGTGATAGGAGCATAGGATTGAGAGAAATGTATGAAGGCAGAACACAATGTTTGTGTCCAGTCGTTTTATTTAGGAAATCAGTGCGTTCTGTGACTTTCTTTAATATGACCCTTTTTTATTAACTTATGCACCTGTCATCAATATTTTAGAAAAAAATTAAAGAAATGGAATAATGGGATCCTACCAACATTGAGCACTTTGTTAAACCTAGTTGGACAGCATAAGCTAGCAGAGGGCACAACAATCTGTATCACAATATTTTGTATGCTTGGTCTTGGTACATATTACAAGAAGCACCATTCCATGGTAAGTACTGATGGGTATCGTTTTGTTACAGAGTAGTACTCGGGGGCATTATTTATTCCACACACAGTTTTTTCTGAAGGTAGTGTATGTTTGTCAATGAGCCTTTTTATTTTTTATCATGCAATTAGCCAATGGCTATTCTACCTCAAGGGGTTACATCTTGCTGTGGCTCTGAGTTGCAGAATGAACACAGTTCTGAAATTACACTATCTGTTTACAAGGGAAAGGTAAATGATTCTATAGTTGTAGAATACAAATGCATCTGAAGAACTGTTGGAAATCATACTAAATGAGTTCTTGCCACCACTATTAGGGGTGGGCTATATATTACACTCTTCTGGCAGAATTGTGGCCACTCCGTGTTATGCGGCGTTCATGCCAAATTCTGTCAGCCATATTTGACGTCCCCTAGCATGCTTTTAGTAGCTAGGAGGGCACCCGGTGAGATTTTTCCAATGCGGGTGGTTGCTGGCGGTAGCGACCATTTGCGGTCAGAGTTGAAAATCTACTCGAGCGGCAGCAAAATCAACTCATGAATCTGTGGCGTCTGTCATGGCACATGGTGCAGTTTGTGCAGATTTTTCAGTGTTGAACGAACTACTGGCACTAAATCACAGTGCGAGTAGCACGATGTGCCTATGCCTGCTCATTTGCGGAATCTCGTGGAGTTTTTTTTGTAACTCCATGGAATTCCGCAAATTCCTCCCACGAATAACCACTATCAGATTTTCATTTTTAAAATGTTGGGGGTTTGCATGAGTGCTGAAGCAGGATTGGTAGTCTTTTTAGCAGCATGGAAGCGTATAGAGGAGAACATTTATTATTATTGCCAATCAATTAAACAAGGATTCCTTTGGGCACATAGTAACCACAGAAAACTACGTAAGGTTAGCTGACTACAAAGCCAAAAATAACTGAACATAAAGACCCCTCAAGACAAGAGTGTAAAAATACATCAGAATTAGCATAAAGCCAAATCTGCCTATCCAATTGAGATGATGTAGCATAAGCAAAACAATTAATACAAGAAACAGGATATAGAGGATCGGAAAGCATGAGTCCAAGTTTCCCTGCATCGAGGGTTGATGAGTATAAAGCATTAATATATCCCTACACTAACACTAAGACGACATTCCTACTTAAGCATCTTCAGAAAAAGGAATAAAAGGTTTCAGCATGTGGAGTCTTCCTAAGAAGTCTCTCCACCGTCAATGGGTCAGATAGCGTAAAGCTATCAGGACGGAGCTTGTCCTAAGATGCTCTCTCTCTGAAGGCAAAGGAAGAAGTTGGCACTTTCCCTACTCCCAACCAGTGGCGTAGCTAAGGGGGTCGGCCCGCCCCGGGTGGCATGAGTTTTGGGGGAGGTGGCCTCCCCCGCTCTTACCTGGCGTCTCGGGGCAGCAATAGCAACCCCCATCCCCACCCGCTCCTCAATGCATTTTACGCAGGGCGGCAAACAGAGAAAACTCTCGCCAGCACCCCCCACGCTCTTGACTGCAGCCGCCGCAGGGCGGAAAACGCAGGGACCGCCACGGGCGGCCAGAGGGCTATCTACGTCACTGCTCCCAACATCACAATATTGGAGGTAACTTTCCCAAAATTCATTGCAGGACACACCATCTGATCTAGATACAGTCCTAAAGGTAGTTTTCCATGGGACAACGGTGTTCATCTCTTGCAATAATTTGTCCTTGGTTCCCAGGCCTTCTCCTGTGTGAAGCACAACTCCTTCCATTAATGACTCAAGCTATACGATTGTAACTTCTTCTCTCCTGGCCTAACTAGTAAAACAAAAACATTATTCTAGCTAACAAGAGCGCTTCTTTCACCTGCAACACAAAACATGAGAAAGGACAAATTCCACAGCACACATGAAATTCAGCCATGAATTCTAAAGCAAGAGTTTCTAGGGAACTGCATTTCAGGCCTACAAGATTCAGCTAACATAAGAAACCAGCATATGGGCTTTTACTAATTTGCATAGGAAAACAAGGCACATTCAATTAATGCATTCACCTACATGTAAACGACACAATTAATAAACACATTTAGTACATGAATAGTTGTCAGTTTTACAACACGAGTTCGTCACGTTAATTGTTTTCGGTTAGTTACATTCACTTTCTACGTTAATTCTCTATGTTACTTTTCAATGGCATAAGCACATCACGTTTCAAGTTAATATATTTTACAGTTCTAACACTTCATGTTAATACGACAAAGGATTATATGCGGGTGCACTTTACACTTATGATTATAATGCACCCCTACAAATAAAATGCGACTTCCGCTATATCAGTAGTGAGGGCAGAGAACTAGTGCACCACCATCAGAATTATGCAAATCATTTCCTACAAACCAGGTGGAAATAGCAAGTGAACCCTCCCACGTTTTGGTCCACCTCCTTTACATCATTGACTGAGCACTGGAAACAGTTGCTTAAAAGATAGAGAGAAAATGATTTCAATATCCCTTCAGTTTCATAGCCTTTCATCGGAGGCCCAATCATTTGTTTTTGTGGATGCGTCAAACTGTTAAAATGTCTTTGGGATGGGGTGAAAATTCAGATAGGTAAAGATAGGCAAAGAACACCAACTCGAAGCCAAGATGAGGCATTCTCATTCATTTCACATATTTACATGGACCAGTCACCGTTGGGGATTTGGACAGAACTAGTTTCTCTAAAGATTGAAGGTTGATAGCGCAGTACCAATACAGGTAGAAATAACTCCATAACCCATGTTTATTTGAAAAAATTGACCATTGCAAGTTGTGAAAAACAACTTTACGACCTTGCTCTTCCCCAATGGCAACTGAATTTGTGATTTAGCAGTTGGTTGATTTAGGTACACAAAGAAATGTCTTCAATGTAAAATGTGCTTGCTGTAAACGGAAGTACACTAGCACACTGAGGGGCATATTCTCAAGGAGCTATCGCCGAGTTATCAGCACTTTAACGCATCCAAAGTCGCGCTAAATTTATCGCCCCATTCACAAGCTGGTGCTAACAGCCCATAACACCAGTTTTCCTGCGAAAGCAGTCGCAAAAAACATCGCCACAGATGACCCCGGCAACTAACGCTAATGAGATGCAGAGAAGGCGTTCCCCAGCAAAAAGCCGCGACAACACCACAACGCAACATTCTCAACGACCAGCCACATCGGCGATAGGAACACAAAACAGGCGATACGGCGCGTTACCAGCAGGAAATTAACACCTGCTCTGACCTGGTGCAAAGTCGGACTTCAACCTGCACAAGAAAAGGGAGCACAGCCCACAGCCACACCTGAAGAACAACAGATGCCATGGAGCCACTCACCATGCACCCCGGAGACCCCAGAGGGCAACAATACCCACCGCCACCACCCCCAGGACTGCCACCCCCCCCAATGGGCCCCCCCGGCCCTCCCCAGACCACCACAGAGGCAGCGCAGACAAAGACAGCGGACCTTCAGGAAATGCACCAGCCCCACAGACCTAACACCAGACAATGCCAATGCCCACTACAGGCCCAAAAGGACAACTATCCTCCGCATCCTGAACATCATTGCCCACAGGCTGACGGTACCAACACAGCGGACAACCAACATCCCTTCGCAGACAAAGCTGCTGGCTGTACTGCACCTGTTGGCCTCTGGTATCCTCCCAAACAACAACCGCCCGAGTCGGAGGAGTCTCACAGCCAGCCCCATCCAAGTTCCTCACACCTGTCCTGGATGCCCTCACCAGCACCCATACGTCCCCCACAATGTGCAGGAACAGCTGGAGCAAGCAAGGACTATACGCTATAGTTGGATCCCCGCACGTGTCGGGGGCAATCGACTGCACACTTGTCCCACTTGTGCCCCCTGCCAACACCGCACACAATACCCCAACAGAAAGCACACGCATCCCATCAACGTGCAGGCAATAGTGGACCACAGGGGACTCCTCACCAATGTCATGGCCAACTACCCAGGCAGTGTGCATGATCCCTTCATCTTCCGACAGTCCAACATCAACCAGCGCTTCCAGGATGGCACCCATGGGAATGCACTGCCCGTTGGCAAGTACCAAATGAACACACCACACACCTCAACCCCACAATCATGCAACTCACAACTCTGGCACTGCACACGTCACAAAATCACATACAACATGCCAAACAACATGCCCCCCACCAGACACGACAGCACAACTTACTGTGGCAACCTTGGTCAGCCATGTACATGAGCCATCAACGGCATGGCACCTCAGCCACACAATACCGGAATGTGGGGAGAGGTGGGAACCAGGCATGTGCGAAGGAGGCAAGTGACCCATGAATGAGTATGTACACAATGCCAAGTGTGGCGGAGATGTGCTGGACAGACTGCAGTATGCAGACCACAGACACAGCCATGTCTACATGCACTGCTGGTGTTTGGAGTGTAGTGGACAGTGGACGCAACCATGTCACCCCAGCCAGTGGGGAAGATCGAGGAAATGTAGCTTGTGACATCCCCCCCTGTAAGCGTGTGCGGAGTGGGCTGGCCCAGCGTACGCCAGGCAATCGCAGGGGTGTGAATAAAAAGCACGTAGCACTGGGCGTGGTTCTCTCCCGGAATGCCCAACGCATCTGCCAGGGTGGCGCCTCCCACCCCGCCACGAGGCCAACGCCGTGAGTGGTGTGGCCTGCGATCCTGTGCGCCTGCTGCACCCCGGCCGCTGGTCCCCGGACCCATCATGCCCACCCCTGCGCAGCCTGGCCTCACTGCTCACCTGCCGACACCGGCGTGTGTCAAAGAGGGCCCACCACGTGCCGGCGCAAGCTCCAAGCCGAGGCCCGCGACCTTCGCAGCCTCCTCAGACCATCACGGCCTCCGCGACACAGGCCCGCTTTATTCCTTTTTCGTTGACATACTCCACCGCTGCCTCGGGCCTACACTACGCTCAAGTAGGTCACACATTTGGAACTGAGTCTTGATTATGCTATGGCAGAGTACACACTTTATGGCTGAGTTTATATCACTATACTCCCTTCGATGTGGTGACACAAAGTATGTGCATGGCATCCCAACCACACGTGTCTGTGGGCCCCTGATGACTACGCCTTCAGCCTACACTATGGACGAGTGGGTCACACATGTTGAACTGATCCGTGATTTCTGCATGGCGGAGTACATATCATTGTACGCAGGGAGACGAGTAAGAGGAAGACGCGGTTCAGTCCGGAGGAGAAAAGGACCATCGTCATGGAGGTGTCCGAACACTGCCGACAACTGCCCTGGTGTCACCAACCCTGTGCATCGCGGGCCAAAGACACGTGGCTGTGGGCCCCTGCTGACCGCTGCCTCAGGCCTACACTGCGGTCAAGTAGGTCACACATTTGGAACTGAGTCTTGATTATGATATGGCAGAGTACACACTTTATGGCTGAGTTTATATCACTATACTCCCTTCGATGTGGTGACACAAAGTATGTGCATGGCATCCCAACCACACGTGTCTGTGGGCCCTTGATGACTATGCCTTCGGACTACACTGTGGTCCAGCAGGCCCCACACAAATCCATGCCAGTCCGTACCAGGCAGGACAAGGCATCGTCGCTGGCCAAACACCCGCTCAGCTCTGTCGCTACTGCCTCGGTCAACCACGAGTCATCCCCACATGCCATTTCAACGCCGTGTGTCAGTGTTCCAGAAGGAGCTTGCTGAACAGCGGTTGGCCCGCGCTGGCCGCTGCCTCCGGACTACACATCGGTCGGGTAGGGCACACATTGGGAACTCAGTCATGATTCATTCATGGCAGACCTGATATCATTGTACTGGCCTCGTCGCAGACTGCATCCCCTTTCAGCTCCGGTGCCACTAAGTCTGTTCCCCGACAACCATGGACACTTTCTTCTTGAGATTTGTTGGCAACTGAGTCCATGGACTGGGGGTTGTCTTCATCATCATGTCGGTGACACTGACTATGTGGCCAAAACGAGGCTGTAGCATTCCACTCCTCCATTTGCCGCTTCCGGCCAGCTCCTGCCCTCTGCATCATGCCCTGGAGGACACCTTCCACTGTCCCCCGCAAACCTCCACTACATTCACCTTCGACATCGACAAGGACCCGCTCACCTCGCGTGGCCCTATCTCACTGCACCGCAAGTCACCGTCCCATGGCGGGGTGCCTGTGCCGGCCGCAGTGCATCCGGGGCCACCAACTCTGTGTAGCTCAAACCATGGCCCCAGTCTGATGGCATGTTGGATGGCCTCTGGGTCGATGGTCTGGGGGCCATCAACGCCATGTGTCTGGGGCCCTGCGCTGTCCGCTGCCTCCGGCCTCAACTGCGGTCCACCTTGGCTCACACATCAAATCGAGTCCTGACCTGCCCGGACGTCGCATCACCACAGGATGCACACGCCACCACCGCCAGGACCAACTCCAAACGACAGGTGCCAGAGTCGGAAGTGTCTTACTGCCAGACTGTCAGAGTTGCTCACACCTTTCGTGGGGGCCATCATCAGCTTGATACCCTGCTCAGCTCTTCAGGTGCCACTAACTCAGTGCACCACAAATCAAGGAACATTCTGCTTGCATGTTGGGTGAACACTGTACTCCCTCCGGCTACCACCATGATGCTTCACAGTTGTTTCTGTTGTGCTGGTGTTTTATGTTTCTGCTTCAATTGTGATCACTGTTCAAGTTGTTGCCAGCACCAACGACTCCATGAGGGCTGGCTTACACTCACCCCACACACATCCAGCACATGCGTCACTGTACATGTGACCATGCCAATAAAGGTGTCGAGCGCACGTGCCCGTGGCCAGTTCAATGAACTATCTGTGTGTGTCCGTCTGCTCATGATGTATGCATTTGTGCCCCGGGCACTACAACATTACATTGTGCCGTGTACAGAGGACGCAGCCATGTCACCGCAGGCAGCGGGTGGGACATTGCACATGTAGCTTTGTCGTTCCCCACTCAATACGTAAAAGGAGTGAACTGGGCCGGCGTACGCCAGTCTGGCGTGGGGGTGTGGATGATCATCCCGTGGCTCTGGGTGTGGTTCAGTACTGGAAATGTGCAAAGGCATGTGTCTCTGTCACAGTGTGGGTCTCTGTTGGGGAGTGTTGGTGAGCCCTGATGGGACTTAGACACCCACGTATGTGATCTGGTTCGGCTTCCATGAGGTAGTACCCCACCCGCACATGTTCGGCCACCCCCTTCTGGCAGTCTGACACCTGGCCTTGGAATGCGATGTGTGCTTGGGTGGGCTGCTGGGAGCCAGCCGGGGTGGTGGGTGCGTCCAGCTGTGTTGTCTGTGCAGGGGGTGGGGTATCCTCGATGCAGCGGTGCTGCCCTGCTCCTGGAGGTCGATTGCCTAAGATGTCCATGGACTGTTGTGGGGCGTAGGTGGCGGAAGTGTGGTGGTCCTCTTCAGCATCACTGTAGAGTTGTCTGCTCTGCTCTGCTGGGGGTGTTGTTTGTCCCTCTGCAATGTGAAGGGGAGATGCTTGTTGACATTGTGTTGGCATGCATGTTGCCGCATTGTTCAACTTTACATTCAGACTTCATGACAATGTACATTGTGACTGTTTGGGAGGGGCGGACCATTTGATGCGGGACAGTGGACATTTGGACTACATGAGGTAGGTGAGGTTGTACACGTACATTTGCATCTCACAGTTTCCTGCTATGTCAGATGTGATTGGCCATTTTCTACGCACAGCCAGACCCAGTTGTGTCCTCTGTTCTGCAGTGAAGGTGTTGGGCTGTGTACCACATTGTCGTCCATGTGGGTGTGCTGTAATTGCTATGTGTGTGTGCTGCTTTGTGTGGGAGTCGCACCTGCAGCTGTGATCTTGCTGCCCCTTATCCCTTGGAGGCGGTGTGCCTTTGGCTTTTGTGCTTTTGAGGTGCTGTGATGTTGGCGACTTGGGTCATTTGTGCTCTTGGACGGTTTTTGTACTCTTGTGCATTGTTTGTCTGCAGATGTGTTGTTGACGTCAGTGGTTGTTTGTGCAGGTGGATGTGTCAGAGTGTGACCTGCTCCTTTCGGATGTGGTCCACATTCAGCCACCTCAGTCTCATGGCGTGCACAGTGTCATGTTGATTGTACTCCAGCCATGCTGCTGGTCATGTGGTGTCACTTGCATTGTCAGTGTGGCTCTCACATACGCATCTTTGCTGTGTTTCGCACGGGTGCATGTGTGTGTTGTGTAATTGGTGATGTGTGGGGTGGGACCCCTTTGGGCACATGGTGAACGGGGGCCTACTTGATGTTTGTATGTGTGCTGCAGTGTGCCACGGGGATCAGGGACATGACCCAGGGTTATTGTGGGTGTGCGGTGTGCTACACGTCATTGTGCATGTGTGCCATTGTGCCCGTCCCCCCCTTCCCCACAGTCCCTGTTCGTTACTCACCCTGTTGCTGTTGTGTCAGGTCATGTCGAGCAGTGTCCGGACTCCCGACTCCTTGCACCGTCTCCACACTGATGACTGTGGGCACCATTTGCTCCAGCTCCTCCTGTGGAGCAGGACTCCCACCACCATTCGCCGTTGCTGCCTTCCTGTTGGCAGCGGGTTTCTGCTTGGTTTGGCTTGTCACATCGTGCCAGTGCATCTTGGCCTCCTCGGCACTCCGACTGCATTCACGATGGGATGCCATTTTTCCGTCTGTATTGCCAATGTCACGGTGGTGGTGACGGACAGTTGTTGTTGGTGCTCTGTCACCTCCGTGATGACGATCGGGTTTTCCTGCGGACTGTACCCCGTCTTCCTCTTCCTCTTCTCCTTGGCCTTCCCCGACCCCGAGGTTCATTGCTGGTGGCCTGTGGGGCTTGTGGGGTTTGCGTTGACCTGGGCACCCCTTCCGGGTGCATCCATGTTGCTGCGCAGTTTGATTTGTTTATGGTGTGTTTTTCTTGTTCAGCTTTTATGGTGCATTTTCCAGCCAGACGCGTGGGGATTGCAGGCCTATCGCTGGTTGTCGCTGTTTTTTTTTTCGTGGTTGGCCTCATCGCAATTTTATTCGCGTTGGTGTTTCGCATTTTTTCGGCGTCGCATTGTTTTTAACGCGGTCATTTGACGCGTTATCGTGGGACTATCGCATGGTGACGCCAGGTTGAGAATGCTACGTTAACACGGCGTTGTTTTCCCGCGATGGACTGCGATGTGAGAAGTTGCGTTAAGCTAAACTTGCGGTTGTTATCACACGTTCTTGTGAATATGCCCCAATGTTTTGGCCACTCCTCTCCGCCCCCCAAACATTTTGGTGGGTGGCTTGGCTAGGGCTATAGCCTAGCTGAGCACCAGCTCTACTGGTGGTGAGAGTGGTGTAGCATGTGGCAACACACCAGCCCAGCGTGCTTTCAAGTTGCAGGTCATGCACCGCTGGGCAGATATCCTTGACCAGAACCAGGACCTGCTTGGCTTTGAAGTAGGAGTGACAGGTAAGTATTGCTTAACATTTTTTCAAGTTTATTTTATTACTTTGCAGTAGTCATCACATCGCAAGTACATGGATGTGAGTTTAAAATAATATTCAAGTCCTTAAATGTTAGCGTATTTTAAAAATATATATTAAGAAATCTTAATGTCTTTATTTTGGAGATAGTTTAACCTTTTTTATTTGTTGACATAGATAGTAATGAATGATTTCTATATATCTCAAAAATTAAAAATGAGGGGATTATCATTGAAAAACTATATAAAATACAATATATGAGTGTGTGTGAGGATATTACACAGCTACAGTCACCTCTGTGTAGTTATGGTCCAGTCGTACTTCCATTGAAAAGGCATTTTTTTGATTTGCCTATAATTTGGCCGTCGCTTAGCATAAAGCTATGGTCTGGCATGCCAATTTTCATGCTCTTCTGTGAAGTAGAAAAAGGTTAAGGGAGGGTCCAAAAAGTTGTGTTTTTGATTTTAGCTCCCAACATAAATTCTGCTCAAACTTTAGCAAACAATTGCAGAACGAATGTACACCAAATTTAGCATGAAAGTAGAAATTTGCTCAGAAAGCGTGTTTTCAAATAAAGGTCAGTCAAGAACCACTCACAGAGATCCATAGAAGCATGCACCCAGAATAATTACTCACACGTTAAAAATAGTTTGACTAAGCCCCTTCCATTTGTCACATGAATTATTTGGCATTTATTAATAAATCCAAGTCAACTGTTTCCAAGCCAATGTCTTATCTATTTATCTGTTTTCCCATGTGAAACACGCACATAAGCATTACAGTCTACTCATGCTTCATGGGCGCCCAGGCATGGGAATAAAAGGTTAGGCACAGGTGGCATCCAGTTTTTTCAGAAAATGCCAGACTCTGTTGCAGACTTAAAGGCTATTGTTCATTGAAAAGCCTGTGATTGACCTTAATATTAAATTAGTTGTCTTTTTGACCATTCACCAGGACAAAATGTCTGTGTCCCTCATTTCTTTCTGTAGATTGCACACTGAGTAGACATCCATTGACAAATGAGTTTTGTTCTTTTTTAATAGCAGACAGTGTGTTGTTTCTTTCTAGGTATTAGTCCAGTAGGTACAGTTTATCCTCACAGGGGACTTTCATTAGAGGACGTTAATGTGGCCCACTTGTGATGTCTTAGACATTACCCTCATCCACTTTTGTATCTGAGGAGTCTGATCATTTTTAGGAATTTAATCCTTGTTCATTTTAATCATCACAAGTCTCAACACATTTTGAGGCAGCAGGCTCGTTCTTCTGACAAGTGCCTCACTGGCAACCCTCTCAGAGCATGTGCCTTCTACAGGACATGCTAGATATTTTATTAGCAGATTGCTGAGTTCTGTCTAGGGATCCTTTTCTGAATGCAGATTTATCAATAGGTCTTGATCTACTGGGAAACTTGTTTGAACATGTACTCCTGTAAAGTATTGTCTATTGTGATAATTGATATTTGCTGCACCTAAGATTCCTGCATCTGTGCACTTGATTTAAGCCCTAAAATTTCTTTAAAAAAACGAATCCAGTGCAGCAGGTGTTTCTAGTGATGCTCTTGATGTTGGTTTTAGAAGTTGTGACTTGTAATGGTGATTGTTTCACCATTGGGTTGTGCTACTCTTTCAAAATGCCACTGTTGCATGGTGAAGGTAGCATTTCAGTTATTATTTCCACTCAAAGTAAATATCTTTCAACTTGAAGGTCAGCCACTTTCTTGATGAACCAATTCTTATAGGCATCTAGCATTAAAAAAGGAATGAACATTGGAAAATGTTCTTCTAACTTACGGAAATAGTCCTGCAGCAAGTGAAACCATGAGATGTCTTGGTTCGAGGTACAATCTCCCTTGCTGACTCCTTGAGTAAAAATATCAGAAGGCACACACATTTTGACCAGGCATTCTACTTCCCCACATTTGTCAACATCCATTGCCATGGCTTAGGCAGTAGCATCCACTCCCCTTTGTAGTAAACAATCCTTTATAGACTTGTATTGCTGTAAATAAAAGGCTTTGCAGCATGTTAAAGGTGGAGGTCCAATGGGTTGACAGTTCCTGAATCAGATTTTGTATAGGGACTTTATTAGTGCTTTGAATGGTCCTCAAGCACTTCCGGCCTTTAAGGTGATGGCTAAAATGTGTGCAAATTCTCCAAAGGGTGACCAGTAATCTGTGGCTACTACTTCCCTTTTTAGTAAGTACTGTGCAATAAGGTTGATGCAATGGGCTGAACAAAGCACTTTCAAGTATCCTCCACCTCCAAATACTTTCACAGTATTACTGCCATCTTCATTGGAAATTAATCCAATCCTAATGCCTTTGGATTGAAGCCATTCATAAACTTTGGAATTAAATTATTTCAGCATGTTGGCAGTGGTGTGTGGTTTCTCCATGGGGAACACTGCAGCTGCTGCATGCCTTTTTAAGCTTTAGTACTGGTGGAATCCAGTAATACAAACACACAGGAGTCCTCGGGTCTAACAAAGAAAGGAAAAGAGAGAAGCAGGGAGAGCTGACTAAGAAAGAGCCCCTTCAAAGGACGGCTTCCCTCACCCACCAGAGGTGGATGCTTCATCATCAGGAATCCTCCTCGCACCATGAAGCCTAGACATGGTGTGGGCTACAACCCCTCGCTGCGAGGGAGGAGCTCAGGGATGTTTTTTTGTGTAAGAGGGGTTATTACTTAAACCCAATGTGAGCTAACACAATGTCGTGAGGGGTGCAGTGCTGGCGGTGAAGTGAATTAAAATAAGCTAAAAAGTTTACCACATTATTTTATTCTGGCTACCTTGTGCTAGGATTAAAAACAGAAGGTACGATGGAAACCATTGGATCCAATCATACTGGACTCAGATCGACATGTTTCAGCCAATGACTCAGGGAGTGTTGTGGCTTTCTTCAGGATCGAAAATTAGCTACTGCTGTGAAGGTGATTGCAAACAATTACAAAAGTTATACTTATTACATGACTGAACATTAAGTCAGGATGTTGAATTAGATACAAAACCAGTGATCCATGGGAAGCAAGATGATGGATACACTGGTGGTACCTGTAAGGGGACATAAACAACATACCGAGCAGTTTATTTGTAACATCATGAAACAAAGCAGCCCATTTAGGCAGTTTGAAATCGCACAGTGTTGAGACAGAATTATATACATATGTTATTAACTCTGGAAAAGAGTCCCCAACTGACACCCACAAGAGTCCTTCTCATGAAGGATGTCGTGCAATATCTAGGAATAAGTGTGACACCGTAAATAGTTGTCTAAGATAAGAAGCACTCATCTTCAAAAGTCAGGCATAGTGCCCTAGCTGTCCTTAGCAGAAATGCTTAAGGTGCAAACGTGTCTCCAACCTGTCTAATAAGGGTTGTGGCATTAGTATCAAATCTAGGGTCAGAAATAAAAGCAACAAGCATAAAAGAAGAGAGAAGCAAAGACCAAGTCAACTCAGTGTATAGAAGTAACAACTCGAGTGACGAAAGGTAGTGTTCTGTATTCATGTTGTTATAGACAGAGAGAATAGGTGTGTCTGTACATCAGTGGTAGAATAAAGTTTTATTGACACAACATCCTTCATGAGAAGGACTCTTGTTGATGCTCATCCTCTTCCCAAGATTGGTGAAATGTTGTCAACTATCTCTGGGGCCAGGTTTTTCACTAAGCTTGATTTAGCGTCTGCCTATCATCAGGTAGTGTGGCAAAAGAATCACATAATCTCACGGCTTTCGTTTCACCTCTAGGGACATTCCGTGACAGCCGCATGCCCTTTGGGTTGGCGTCGGAAGCGTCCGTTTTTCAAAGACTGATGTCCGAGTTGCTCAAAGGAATTTCAAATGTCTCTGTTTTTCAGGATGATGTTTTAATTCATGCCAGTTCTCGCTCGGAGCATGACCTCATATTAAAGCAAGTGTTTACCGCTTTTGACAGAGCAGGCGTTGTCCTAAAAAGGGAAAAATGCCAATTTGTTAAAACCTCGGTTGAAAACTTAGGCTATGTTGTTTCTGAAGAGGGTGTGCGTCCTAAGCCAGGATTAGTTGAAGCCATTCTTGATGCTCCCCCCGTTGATAAAGCTGGGGTGAAATCTTTTTAGGTATGTGTGAATTTTAATCACGCTTTATACCTGACTTCGCCTCCAGAGTCAGGGTAATTTCGATGTTGTTGAAAGACAGGTCAGAATTTGTGTGGAGTGATGAGTGTTCTGCTGCTTTTTCCGACATAAAAGAAAAACGAACTAGTGTAATGCTCTTAAACCTTTTGATCACAATGTAAAATGTTGTTTGACTGCTGATGCTGTTGATTCAGGGATAAATTGGCCTCAAGCGCACCGGAATTGATGGCCGACACCCAGAGAGCAGATAAACAAGTCTCTCTCTGGATTAAGGAGGTAGTGGACTCTTTAATACCTCTGAAACCCTGTAAGAGTGCCCGCCAAACTCCATCAGCGGAATGGTTCTCAGAGGAACTGGCATTGCTTAAAACTCAATGTAAACACCTTGAACGCTGCTGGAGGGTGAACTGTCAGACTGAGAATAAGCTGAAATATTTAGAAGCACTCAAATCCTATCATCAACAAATTAGGAGAGCACGGAGGGAGTTTTACATTGAATAAATTGAATCTGCAAAAAATACCCCAAAGCACATCTTTAGTATTGTTAAACAACGTACTTCCTTAGAGCACGTCACAGCAGTATTGCCTGCATCTTCAGACTACTGTAATAAAGTCGCTGTTTTTTTCTTGGGATAGATAGAAAAAATATATGCTACCTTCCCTGAAACAAGCAGGAACTATATCTTTGCCCCACCAAAAAATGAAACATTGGATGAGGGAAGATTTATTTTTCATCCTCCTGAGGAAAGTGACGTACTAAAACTCATGGCAGTAGTCAAATCAAGCTCACCTTGGATATGATTCCTCCAAACATGTTAATGTGAGGGAAGGAAGCTATAGCACCAGTGCTTACTAATTTGCTGAAGATGTCCTTCAGCTCAGGGCAGGTTTCAAGCAATTGGAAACACGCAATGGTGGTGCCACTATTAAAGAAACCATCCTTAGATCCGGCGATCCCAGAAAATTTGAGACCTGTATCTCTGCTTCCTTATTTTGCAAAAACTGCAGAGAAATTTCTAAATATCCAATTGACTAAGTTCATGGAAGAAAAACAGGTTCTCCATGAAACTCAATCTGGTTTCAGGGCGCTCCACAGCACCGAATCGGCCTTACTCCTGGCTTTAGACTCGCTAAAAATAGCAGCAGACGAGGGAAGGACGACAGCATTGATTTTGCTGGACTTGAGTGCGGCGTTTGATACGGTCTCCCACTGCCTTCTTTTGGAGCATCTGTGGGAGGCCAGTGTCAGAGGCAACACATGGGAATGGATCAAGCACTTCCTCCAGAATAGATCCTTCCAGGTCTCACAACGTCCTCTTAAGTCTGAGATATGTCCTCTGTCGCAAGGGGTACCACAGGGCTCTGCCCTCAGTCCAACTCTATTTAATGTGTACATGGGCCCTTTGGCAGATATTGTATTGAAACGGGGTGAAACTGGTGTCATATGCTGATGAAACTCAGTTGATTGTCACATTGGAGCAAAAGGAGGCAGAGGCTGCGCCTAAACTCAAAGCCTGCCTGAGTGATCTTGCGAATTGGATGAAGTTCAGCTGTCTGCAATTAAATGCAGGAAAGACGGAGGTGATGGTGGTTGGTAAACAGCCCTCCATCTGGTCACATTTGTGGTGGCCGGAGGAATTAGGACTAACCCCGACTCCCAAGTTTAAGATAAAAAATTTGGGAGTCTGGTTTGACAACACCTTATCGCTTGCAGAGCAGATAGCAGCTGTGGCAGGAGTATGCTTTGGCATTCTAAGAATGTTGCGCAAAATTTTGGATATACTACCATTAGATGCCAAAAAACCCATTGTACAAGCCTTGTTACATCGCGTCTGGACTACTGCAATGTCCTCTATTTTGTGGTCACAAAGAGTAATTTGAATATTTTACAGAAGGTCCAAAATGCAGCTGCCCGGAGGATATTGAATATTCTGAGACATGCATCTGTGGGAGCAGCCTTAAGGGAATTACACTGGCTTCCAGTACAAGCCAGAATTACCTTCAAGGCTCTGTGTTTCTGCCACAGGATTTTCAATGAGAAAGGGCCAAGGTACCTGCGCCCATTACTTACTGCTTACAGACCCACCCGGAATCTTAGGTCTATGGGCACAGCTAAGTTGGTAGTGCCAAAAGTTTAAAAGGCACGTTCGGGATGTAGATTCTTCGATTTTCTCGCAGCTAAGGCCTGGAATAACCTACCTATGGAACTGAGGATGTATCCATCTGAAGCAATGTTTCGTAAAAAACGTAAAACCTGGTTCTTTCAGTCATCCCCGGGGATTGGTGTTAAGTGCTCCAGTTGCGAAGTTATAGCGTTGCTGGGGCCAGTGGCCTTTTGCGGGGGGATAGGGCTTTGGTGTCATGGATTGCGATGTCTTAGCGCGGGGACACTCCGTTGGAGTAACCATGCACTTTAGAAGCTTTAAAATAATAATAATAATAGTAAGTTTGTGTTGGTGCTGTGCTCACACAGAAGGATGTTCACGGAGTACACCATTGGTTTTGCCTCGAGAGTCTTAAGAGAAGCTGAAGTCCACTATTCTGTAATAGAGAAAGAATTATTGGCATTCTGGTGGGCCATAGAAAAGTTCAAGTGTTATCTCTGGGGAAGAAGTTTTGTCTTACAAACGGATCACAAACCCTTAGTTTCCATTCTTAATGGTACTAATTGCAAGAGTTGCACTCCCAGGATCGCAAGATTTGCTGCCAGACTGCTGCAGTTCAATTTTGAAGTGGTACACATTTCTGGAGGAAGAAATGTGAGAGCGGATTATTTGTCCAGAAATTCCATTGTCGAGAATGATGAGATGGTTGGTGAAAGCGATGATGAGTATTGTTTCATTGCTGCCTTAGAGGTCGAAAATTGCTGTCAATTCACTGAAGAGGAGTGGAGGGAAAGTTTGAGTCATGATGAGGTGTTAAAAAAAGTGATCGATAAGGTCATCTCTGGTTGGGCTAGAGAAAATTCTTTAGACTTGAATATGCAACCTTTTTTCAAAGTGTCTGAGGAGTTATCCATTGGAGATGGGTTACTTTTGAGAAGTGACAAACTTGTCCCCTGGAGGGAGCTGAGGCGAAGTATTTTAACCAATGCGCATGAAGGTCACTTGGGTTCTACTTTGACCAAACGGAGGGTGGGTGAATCATTCTGGTGGCCACAAATGGATGGAGAAGTTGATGAGCTGGTCAAGAGTTGTTGTGTGTGTTCCACTTCCGATAAATATTTCAAAACTACTACTCCACCATTGAAACCCATTGATTGTCCTTCAGGACCTTGGAAAAAAACTAGGCATTGATTTGGTGGGGCCAATTAATATTTTTTCACATAATTTTCGTTTTGCACTTGTCCTTATGGACTACTACTCAAAATGTCCATTTGTGAAATGTATTGGTGTGCTGGACTCCAAGGCTGTGATTGTATTCCTCAAACACATTTTTTTGAATGAGGGTTTACCTGAGGAGATCATCTCAGATAATGGTGTGCAATTTGTCTCTGGTAAGGTGCAGTTCCTTTTTTAAAAAAAAAACTAGAGAGAATAATGATATGATATTACTTTTTATTTTATAGCTTATGATTAGTATATGTCTTTATTGAAGTTGTTAAGCAAATGTTATGGCTCATTATATATTTCTACCGGTTTTTTGTTTTTTGTTTGTTGTATCAAGACAAATGTTTAAATCAAAAAGGGAAAACTCAATGTAGTAACGTCTTGTTCCTACCTTCACTGCCTATGCTTGTATTGCTTTAAGTGGGCACGTTCTCTCTTGGAACACGGCTTTGCCAAGTTCCAGAGAGTGGCGGTTGGCTTTAGTCTGTTTGCCTGAAGCGGTCGGGGGTACAGCTGTGTTACTTGAATAAAGTACTTTCTTCTACTCAACGTTGTCAGCCACCTTACTTCAAACTACCACTTTGCTGTGTGCTTTTCTGTGTTGGCCTACAGTGGCTGCTTCTGTCTTGGGAAGAGAAAGGACTTTCTGCAACTTCTTTGTTTGAGTTCTCCAAGGGATTTAGGTAAAGCATGCCCCCTGTTCAAGAAGTCTCAGGAACAGCAAAGCCTTCAAGTTCATCTGCTACCAGCACTGGGAACTGTGTGTTTTGTGCAGCAACAAAAGAAAAAAGCAACCCGACGCCGTCAACGACGCCTCTGCCGGCTCCGTGTCCTGAAGGCACCACGTAGGGCACCGCCACACTTCGCACCGCAACCCTGGTCTCATGACGATGACGCCCGACACTGCCACCGAGCCGCTGCTTGCACTGCGACCTGTGGGCACTGCACTTCGCTTCACACCGCTGCCCTGGTATCCCCGATGATGATGCTCCACGCCGACATTGATGCCGCTGCTTGCACCGTGGTTTGAGGTCACTGCTCGTACGTTACATGACACACCGCCCCATCCCACACCGCAGCCTTGGCCTACTGATGCTGGTGCCATCGAATCCGGTTCATCAGCTGACGGCAGCGCTTCATCAACGACGCTGCTTGCACTGTGACCTGACAGCACCGGGACGGGCACCCCACCACTTCGCACCACAGTCCTGGTCTCACTGACGCCGCTGGATGCCGTCACCGAGCCGCTCCCTGCAACGTGACCTGAGGGTACCGCACGCCGCACTGCAGTCCCGACACTTGCCGATGCCAGCGCTCTTGACTTCAACCGCACGGAGTTCGATCTGCAACGTGTGTGACTTCAAGGGCCCGACGACTCCTGCACCGACCTCCAGAACTGTATAGTTACAATGGGGTATCCCTGTGTCCCTCAGAACCTGGGTATCTGTATAAAGGCTACAATCGGTTCTGTCGGGTAGTGACAATTGCTTAGAGTACCAGAAAATAGTAAAAAAACACACATTTTAATTTATAGTCACAATACTGTGAAATTTATTGGTGTGCCGGACTCCAAGGCTGTGATTCTATTCCTCAAACATATTTTTGATTAGGTTGGAACACAAGAGACAGACAATTTATGCACTGCGTCAAATGTATTTACTTTGGGCATAATTATGCTTTTTGTAAAGATGCTGTCAACAATTTAATTCAAAGAAGAAGGTGACAATAAATATGGTGAAGGAACGACGGTGCTCTGTGACATGAGTGAAGTGAGTGTCATATATACATTGGTGAAACAGTTATATGTACAATTTGTATGAGGGAAGAGGAACTAAAAATGGTCACTATCAGAGAATATCGGTGTCTCTGGTAAATCTTATTTGCTAATTAAAGACCAGATGACCCGAAATAACTGGACCAGACGTAACGTCGACGTTTCGACCCTAGTTTGAGCCTTAAATGAGAACGCTTCGTGACGGGTCTTCTTCAGGACAAGGAAAAGGATGTCAGGGGAAAGACAGCCTAGACAGAGATAAATTCATGTGTGTCAGATGGGTTCCAACTCCGCAAAAATTGGCAAACAGGTAGTGTCAGTGGTCCCCCTAACATGATACTCACAAACTCGAGAAGAAATCCTCCTATGGATGTCTTAAGGGATGTGGTCAAATCACAGGTGGTCGGATGAGTCAGCAAGACCACAAGAATTAATGAAGGAATGGTCGTGTCAATCTAAAAGCTAAAATACACAATGGGTATTGGAGCATTAACCCATAATTTTCTCAGGTTAGATTAAAGCTGTGGAGCCTGGTGGTGAACAACATGAATGGTCTTACCTGAAGGAATCAGGAAGACTCACAGGGGGAATTCACAAAAATTAGATAAGTCGATTAGGTGCCTGGATCTGGGATTAAATAATGGGGATTGGATCAGAGACCTCAAATTCAGTCAGGTAGAATTGCATTGTATTATAACGGGGCTGGCGATGAGCCCAGTCTTACCTGAATGATTTTTAGTCCAGTACAAGGGGGGCCGCTGCGGCAATCAGCGCGCCCAGCTTAGAACCATAGTTAGTAAATGTCTGGTGGTTATTCTAGGTGGCGGCTGTGTGGTGATTCAGCACGCCCAGTATAGGAACATGACTCGTTGTTCTCTGTGCTTGATGATTGTTCTGGGTACCGGCTGTGTGATAAAAAGCACAGTACTTAGGCGAATGCGGCATGGGCCATTAAAGATTAAGTGGTTGCCGTGTGCGGCGTTAAAAGATAGGGATAGGGTGTGTCGCTGACGCTCCCGCTTACCTCTAATCGCGGTGCCCCAGTGTCTAATCCAGCTTGCAAGGGAAGGGCTGAGTGAATGCCCGTAGAAGAGGACGACGTGACGTCAGTGTGACGTCGAAGAGCGTGTACGGCGGACAGCAGCAGCTAGATGCTGTCTGCTGCGCTTCAATGATGCGTGCGTTCACGGTCGCTCTGTGGTGTCAGCCAAACGAGTGTGGCAACAATGCGTGAAAGGCTATTGGCATCAAGGAGGGGGAACAAATCAACAACTAGTACGTCCTACAGAGTAGCTAATGTGATCGATTAAATGTAAGCAAGAAGAGGTGACATACATATTTTTTTTTTTAAATCGAAGAATTAGAACACCGCAACATATTCAGTATTTTTCAATTATTACAGCGTGATTGACATGTAACAAGTCGTTCATGCACACATTATTATGCTGTGGCCACCAATTGTACACAATGCTTCAAAGGCCACGCGAGAATTAAACGCAATGCTTAAATGGCCACGTGAAGGGGCCGGTCATACTCGAGTAGTATTGCGAAGAGACAATTCAAATGCTTTACAGGAGAGATTCAGACAAACTACAGAGAAAATACACAGTTTTCGACATATATTTAGAAAGATCAAATCGAGGGTATCGTGGCAAAATTGCATGAGGGTGGTACAGTAATGGTGACAATTAAATGGTCAGTTAGGTTATCTGAAGAAAACAATGCTTTAAAAAGATTAAAACCATGGTCGACATGTATGATGGAAAATGGCTTACAGTGGTAGCACATCAGACCAAGGTCAGAATCATGAAGATCGTATACCTGCAATGTTCTGGTGGTGAACCAAGAAAAAGGAGGGAGGAGGTCAACCAGCGTCGTGAACCATCCATAGTCAGACCTACTATAGCTGACCTATCTGCCTAAAGGTCTCTTCCATTTCATTTAGTCCCTTTATAACCGTGTCTAGAGAATGTATCCACCTACACTCTTTGAGGTTCAGTGTTGTCTCAATATTACCACCCCTATGGTGAGGGCGTATTTTCTCTAAGACCCACCATCTAAGGCTGTCAGGTGGATGTCCTTCATTGGTAAAGTGTTCAACTAGGGGGGCTCCCTGTACTTTGCATTTAAGTCTGCTTAGGTGTTGCTGGATTCTAGCCTTCACCTTCTGAGTGGTTTGACCCACATATAGCTTACTACATGGACACTTGATGGCATATATCAAATTGGCACTGTTACAGTGTGTGTGCTGTGAGAGGGTATATGTCCTGTTTTGGTGTGTGAATGAGGTACCCTCAATAGTAAGTGTACACGCCCCACAATGGCCACATTTATAATGTCCAAGGAGAGGTGGTAAGTTCAACTGACTCCTGATGTCCGGTGGTCTTGGTGGTTCAAGGTAGGCTTTAACTACAAAATCCTTTACATTCTTACCCCTCTTGAACGCAAAGATGGGATCCTCAGTGGTTCCTAGTTCAACGGCCACTAGATTCCAATACTTCTTCACAATTTTCTTGATCTCATTGCTTCTATGGTTGAAGATGGTGACACAGACGATGTTGTTCTTTCCTGTTTCTTTGGGTTTAACTTCTAGCAAGGAATCATGAGGGCAATACCAGGCACGTTTCCTGGCCCGTTTGAGTAAACCAATGGGGTAACCTCTCTCTTTAAGACGTGTTGTCAGCGTCTCAGTTTCTTTGAAGTAATCACATCTACGAGAACAGTTTCTTTGCAGCCTTAGAAACTGCCCGTAAGGCAAGTTGTCCCTGAGAGCCCTTTGGTGATGTGAGTCATATTTGAGTAACGTGTTATGTTCTGACGGTTTTCTGTATAAATCTGTGTATAGCAATCCTTCTTCCACTTTGAAGGTAAGGTCCAGGACGTTGATGGAATCATTACTGTGGGTCATGGTGAATTGGATGTCACTAGAACGGTCGTTCAGCCAGTTTTTGAAGTCAACCAAGCTTGTTTCGGATCCAGTCCGTATCATTATAACATCGTCAATATACCTCTTCCACACAACAATGTTATCTATTAAAGGGTTATTGGGATTTTAGAGATATTCCTCTTCGTATGCATCCATGAAAAGATTAGCCAAGCTCGGCGCGAATCCAGCCCCCATGGAGATGCCCTTATATTGGTAGAAAAACTGGTTTTGAAAAACAAAGTAATTCCTGGACATAGCAATTTCCAGTAGTGCCACAAGAAATTCAGTGGGGACCCAGTGTGGTTTAGGGCGTCTTTCTAAAGTCTCCTTAATCACTTCCAAAGCATTTCCTTGGGGAATACTGGTGTAGAGGGATGAGACATCAAGAGTAACCATGCGTTGGGTGGATGTATCAAATGCTCCAGAACTGACACCTGCCGACGCCGGCTCTTCGTATCTCACTCCGTTGTCTCCAACGCCCTATATTTCTATTTCTAAAGGTACTGTTTTACAGGTCTTCGCGACACCGTCAGTGGCCCGCGATGCCACGTTCAGACAGGATGGAGCTGTCGATGTCAAGGAACTGTATTTTAAGTCTATTTTTGCTTATTGATATTTCTAAGAACTGTATGGTGGATTTGTATCATTTTTGGTCTTGTTTTGCACAGATAAAATATTTGATATTACTCTAAAACTGGTGTGGTGTCCTTTTGTAGTGTTTTCACTGTATTACTGTTGGTTATGTGCAAATGCTTTACACATCGCCTCTGAGATAAGCCTGACTGCTCGTGCCAAGCTACCAAAGGGGTGAGCAGGGATTATTTTAGAAGTGTATCCCCCTTATCCTGGCTAGGAAGAACAGTCCCTACTTGGACAGGGTAACAACCTGCCAACTAGAGACCCCCATTCCTCGCAATATGAAAGTGTGTTTTATACTTCTGATTGATAGGGCATGGACACTGATAAAATGGGATCATGTCCCATAAATATATGAGTTACCGCAAGAGGACCACTTCAAATTTAATTTGGGCTGCTTGACATACAAGCCTTTTGCATGAAAATATCACCCTATATTTGCCAGCTATTTAAATACTGGAATTGGCGCACCAACAACCATAAACCTCAGACCAACTGAGGTTAGACATTCCTTGGGTGAAATAACTTGATTCTTAATTTAGTTTTTCACAACAGCAGTTTACTCCTTTTGAAACTCCATCCACACTTTATAACCTTTATCAAGATCACTGATTTTACTAGAATTTTTTTCTAAAAAATTATCATCAGTAATCTCTTAAGGAAGGGGGTTTTCTCTTGTGTTGAAGCCTTAGATTAACAATACATAGACTGAATTTAATGCCTTCCTCATATAATTTCCTGTGCACTGAATATATGCCACCCTTAGTAAGTAAAAAGGATACACAATAGTTACAAATAAAACATAACTTAAGCGGTTATAAACTTGGGGTCATGTTTAAATGTTGCTGCTTATTTATAAGAATCTCGCCTGATTTTAGATGACTTTTTGACTCATTATTTGTTTCGCTGCGGTTTTCCTGTCATTCTTTTCTTTATAGTGATGCATAAACTATCTTTATTAGGTTTGGTCCTTAATTAAATATTGTAAATAAATAAAATATAATATATGATATATTGTCAGTGTTGTAGATCCTATAATTTAGTATGGTCAATTTAAAATTTGTACTTTGGTTTCACCTTTTACCTGAGAGTCTTAAATTATGAGGTGGCTGCAGTTATCCTAATTTACCAAGATTCACCTGATGGAGAAAAGGAAGTTTTTCTTTAAACTATTCAGAGCTGTAGAGAAAGTAAAAAAAAGTCCAGATAGAAATGTTGAATTATTTGAATTACATTGAAGTTTTGAGTTTGAGAAAAGAATACAAAATATACAAAAAAATAGGACTATGCCTTAAACATCTGTTCTAAAATTATAGTAAAAAAGTTCTTTAGTAAAAAATAAAACTAGGCTTAGCAAATCACAGCCAGTTAGAAATATATAATTGGTCAGAAATCCCATTAGAAAAGACAGAGCACACTTTAAGGAGCCACCATTACAGGTCTAGGAAGATACTGATTCTGTGCAGAACTGCTCAAGCTGATACTCAGCACAATTGCGGCAATAATATCCTTTACAGTATTACATTGTAACTGAGCTCTTGAAATGTAAGTACATGACAGGTACGATCATCTTTTGACTTTCAAAGCAGAAGGAAGTATAGCTTAATGCCGTGACTATTGAATAAAGTGCTGTGATGAAATTAAATTGGGAGATTACACTGCACCTATTATTTATGATATGCATTGAGAAGTGGGCTCCACTTTATGGTCAATATTGACAATGTTGTGGTTACCTTTAGATAGGTTCTATGTAAAAAAGTAAAAATTGATCAAAAGAAAACATATAAGTTAAACCTAATTTAAAATGAAGAGTGATACGTTTTATAGCCGTAAAAGGTGTATATACTGTCACTGTTTTACTTTTACCCAATGTACTAATCAGATCGCTTATTTTTAAGATTGTTAAGAATTTTCATTACTACAGATGTCCCCTTTTTTAATAAAATTCCTTCAAACTGCAAAATTGTATATCGCACTAGGGGAATGAATGAATAAATGAATGAATTTACATTGAGGTAACAGCTACCCGGAAAAAGCGTCAAGGTGCTAAATATAACAGAAAGACAATGAGCCACCTTGAACATTAGAGAACCTAGATTTTTTGGGGGGAAATGGCCTTTGAGGAGGAGTGGTGTAGTTCCCGGTAAAGCTTGTTCCAGACCTTGGTAGTTAGGAAGACAACAAAAGTGCCTGTCCATCTTAGCATGTGTATTGCACAGAATCTGGATTCACTTGGCACTGGAAGAACTTGGCAGGAATATAGTGTGCCAAATCATGTTTTGAAGAAACAATTTACTTTAAAAAATAAGAGTCTAAAGGTCCTCAAACGAGCTTTGAAATGGATTCTTTTGTGCATAGAGAGCCAGTGAAGCTCCATGCGATCAGGCAGATAGCCCGCTGTCAAAGAAAGTTGAGAACAAGCCTAGCAGCAGCATTGTGACCCACCAGACCCCAAATTCATGAAGTAAGAATTTGAGAAGACCAAAACAGAGGGAGTAGGCATAGTCCAGTTTGGCAGTAATAAGGGCATTTACTATAGGCTTGCAAACAGAAGAGGATATAGTTTAAAAAACTTTTCTGAGTGATCTGGGTAAGGAGAATCAACAAGCAGATGTAGCAGAAATTTGGGTGCCAAAGGATAGCTGCTGATCTTATTTGACAACAAGATTTCGAACAAAATTTGTAGGAGCAAAGTGTATGATCGAGTTCAGGGTATCAAAAAATTCTGAGAGTGTAATATTGTCTGAGACTGAGAACATTTATTAAGGCCACGAATACCAGAGTCTTTGCAGCAGAAGAGCATGAGAGACCATATCAAAGGCTGCAGTTTGATGGAGTAACACTAGTGCAGCAGAGCCATCCTGATCTAAGATGGCATTATTAGTGCAAATACTGCAAGCAATGCTGATTCAGTGCTGTGATGAAGCCTGGATCCAGAGGGAGCCTGAAAGAGTAGCGATTTGGCTTCAAGATACTAAGAGAGCTGAGAGTTAACAATTTCTTTTTACAGGATTTATGATGCGTCAGGAAGCAGAGAAATGGGCTAACACCACAGGGTCAGCATTGTCAACAGACGTTTTTGTTTTTGTATAGAAATGACCTGGTCATTTTTCCAGGTCTGATGAATGGTAGCTGTCATGAGCGAGGTGTTGAACAGCTCACTGAGAATATGGCCAATGGCATCTACAGTAGCAGTCAATATTTAATGAGGACAAGGATCTGTAAGGGAACATAATTTACAGGATAATATTGCAGCCTACATATCCTGAACTGAGATGTAAGAGAGCTTAGCCAGAGACGTGCCTGAAGGGGTAGCCAAAAAAGCTTCCAGACAAGGTAATTAATGGCTTAAAGGCTGTTCTGCAAAATTTAGATGGATATTCAAATTTTTTTCATAGAAAAACGAGGCCAGATTCCCACAAAGGATCTTGGAAGTTAGTATGGTGGCAAGCTTGCAGTGAGACCAGGGATTTTTTGTAATACAGAATATGTACCTGGAGGAATTATTGTTTAGTTCCAATCTATTGGAATAGTAAGCAGCACAAGCTATCTGAATGAGCTGTTGACAGCTTTTAATAGTTGATTTATAAATAGTTTTCAAGTTTGAGTCATCGTTGTCTCAATTTTGTCTCTAAGGCTCTAAATTGGTGCTTCGCTGTTTATAAGGAGTCCATAAACCATGGTGCTGACAGCTCGTAGAGGGGTCTGCTAATTTTGATGGGAGGGTGAAATTGTCAAGGGCTGTAGTGAGCCACAAATTCAATCTGTTGGCATCGACAGGTGCATGACCACAGAGAGACAGCAGGAGGGATTTAAAGCATTTAAGAGCTGCATTAATTGACCTTAGTCTAGGCTCGAGAAATTTAAAACTGGGGGTGGTCGCCTGATTGGACAGGAGGATCGGGAGTTTGAAAGGGATAGTAAGATGGTTTGACCATATGAAAAGGAGGGGGCAGACAACTTACAAAGTGACAAAGTTAGAAAAGAGATCAGGGGTGTGGCATATGTAAATTCCTCTCTGGAAACAGCTCCTCCCATAAACTTGCACACCTTGACCTCATCCCACAATCTTCCAAAATGATTCTCAGAGAGCTCACTACCCACCAGATGTAAGAGACAATCAGCAGCAACGTCTTTGACACCAGGAATACATCATACACAAAAGGTGTACTCTTACAAACATGACCCACCACCATATACAGCAGAAACTGTATCCAGACCTTTATTTTAAAAACCTTTCCCTCAAGTCATTGAGTAGACAAAACCAATGTCTTGCGGTTCACTCTACGTATTATCACAGCATCTTAGTGTGTACTAGCACTAAGATGCAGTGACGATATGTAGAGTTAACCCCAAGACATTGGTTTTGGTCTACTCGATGACTGAACACATTATTCACTCCGAGATGCGCTAAACAGATTTTGATCTTCATAGACATTACAGCAATCACATGATACTTTCAGCCCTAAAGAAGTTTAAGGCAGATGGGCCTTACGAAACATGTGGTGGCTAGAGATGATCCTTGATTTCAAGAAAATAAATAACAAATTCTTGGACAATCTTCTTATGATTAGACGATCATTCCTCTTTGGTGCTCTCAGTGAACTTTGAAACTGTTTGGGACTTTTGTCCGATATTCAGAAGGGTAGAAGGTGGCTTCTCTTCTCACAAGCTGGAGCACATTGAGGACTTTTATCACTAATTACACTTTAGGTGTCTTTGCACCGATACTTTCTTCTTTGGCTACCTGGTTTTGATTTGTGCTGTCATTAAGTAGCATGGCCTGCAGAACCACTAGAGCTCTTCACGTTTAAAGAAAGGTTTTTCTTGTGAAAGAGAAAGTGGGGGAGATATACAAGTGTAGACTGGAGCCCACCAACTTCCCTGCCTGCAGGCATGCTCCCCTGCCTCAAACAGTACTTAGGACAATAAAAATGTTAAAATAAGCATTTGAAATAAAATGATACAAATAAAAGAAATTCTCCAAAGAAATATGAAGTAATTTTCAGTAGCCAAATAGCACATGTGAAGCTACAGAAACAAGTAAGAGCATAGTATTCTATTGTAATTGCTTCTATAGATTGCTTACAACCCTGATAAGGTATTGAAGCTCTTTACACCTGGCAGCAGGCTGCTCTGGGACCCAAGAATAGAGTTTAATCCATCGGTTTTTGTCAGTTACTGTGATTAGCCTTGTGCTCTCAAGGAGACCATCCCATGAAATTGCTCCAGTTTCTTTGTGGTAGATTAAATTGATGTGGTTAAATCTGATTGTTAGTGGGGGCTATGTGAGTTCATGCACATGATTGGTGGGATTAACAGATAGGCTAAAGGAGATGAGGTATTGTTAGATTGCAGGAGTATGGTTTCAAAGAAAGAGAGGTTATGATCTACGAAATGAGGTATGGACATTTTGCTCCAATAAAATAATAGAGATTAAAGCAGATATGCATGTGACTTAGAGTAGGATATACTCCGAGAAAGGAGATATGCAAAGGATGGTAAGGAAAGCAAAGAAAGCGTCATTTGAAAGAAAAAATACAGCGGCAACAGATGAACGTGTTACATCAGGGTCAATTTTTTATGCATGGTATCAGGAATGTAGAAGAGGCTTTTTGGAATGGTATACTTTCTGAAGATGAATAATTCAAGAAAGAAACAGCATTATTTGCATGTGAGATAGTGTTACGTTAGGTACTTTTGATTGGCACTAGAAATTGATAAACAGACTGTCCGCCTGCTAGGCTACCTCTAGACTGTTGGAATTAAATAACAGAATAATGTGTCAGAGAGAGAGTGAACCCTTGACCCCTATCATGTAAAGCTGTGCTGTTATATGAAACCCAAAACCTGGCACTGACATCCTGTCTGCATGTCACATGCATGTGAAAGCAAGTGACACATGTCTGGTATTAGGACTCTGCACATGTTTGTGTGAGTGAGTTGGAGTATAAAACCCAGTGGGATCCATTTTTGGTGTTCTGGTTTAGCATGGCACAAGGTGAGTGTGTGGATAGTTCCTCAGACAGTGGAAATATATTGTCTGCATTCCTGTGGCTGGAGGATGGAGAGCCAGACACTGAAAGGAGCAGGTCTACCTTTAGACATTTCATGGACACTTTGCTAGAAAGGAGCTATTGATTAGTTCTTCTTGAGTGCTGCCATTTGGCATATGGTAGGGTAAAGTGTGACACTGCCATTTCTGTTATTCAAGGTGAAATAAATAAAACCACTTTCCTTGCACTCGCCGCATCTCTGAGTCGGCAGTGAGTCTAAAGGGGCTTAGTGCAGATTACCTCTGAACTCGAGCCACTACAAACTGCCCAGATAGCTAGTGGGGTAGCTACTGAACCTCAAGATAGTGAAGAAAACTCTAGTGTCAGCCGCATCTCTGCCATAAATGCACGCTCCCGGGGTAGCAGCAGCAGCCGTGCTCCTGGTGCACAACATGTGACCACAAACCCTTCTGGTGCATTCACAAAAAGCAGTAAAGATCACAGTACAGGTAGTACCAATAGTGGCTTATTTTTGGCACCTCCAGGCACCCACTTCAGTATCCTTTTGGACCTGAGGAAGAACATAAGAGGAGTGGACCTGTTGTTGGTGACCTGAGAGGAGCCCTGAAAAACTGAACCTCATCCCTCTTGTACCCAGGACAAACAAGTGGACTCCAAAGGTCAGAAGGCTGCCTTCCTGTTCAAGTGACAGGAATGCAACACGCTACAAGAGGCATTTCCTCCAACAGCCCAGCTGACCAATGACAACTGCCCCTGAACTGTGCCCTTTTATTGGCCTTTGCCTGACACCCTGTATTGCTCTAAGTACCTCCTGTGAGCTTCTGGGTACTATAGAATCCTGTGGTGGATTGTGACTTAAAGGACCAAGTCACAAGGTAAACTCTTTGACCAGGATGAACCTAGTTGGTATATCTGACCCGCGGCTCCATTGCTGTCAGTATCAAACTGCGCCTATGTCCTGGTCTACCTCGACCATTGACTATCATTGGCACTTTTTGCTTTTTAGCGCTATTCCTACTTAAAATTCTAAAAAATCATATCTCAGGTCCACTTTTTGGATTTGTGTCATTTCAGTGTCATTTTGTTCATTAAATTAGATCTTATTTTCAAATTATTTTGGAGATTTTTATCGTTTTGCCTTTTGATTTTATCACTGTTTTGGTACTGCATAAATACTTTATACATTGCCCTGAGTTAAGCATGTCTACTCTGTGCCATGGCTACCAGGGGGTTGAGCTCAGGTTAATTTTGTGTCTTTTGGGGTTCACCCAGACGGGGGCTGTGATTGTTACTTTATGTGAGTAGTCACCCACCCCAATTAATAATAATCCAATTTCTTACACTTATCCACTCTTTGGAATCTTCCTTGGGTACTTGCTCGCTAACTTCGGTGCAGGTCAACATTGGGAAGTGCAGAGTATACTTGTAAGGCGGAAACTCACAGAAATAATACTTATTATTTCAACATAGGAGAGGCCTTCCTTAAGCAGCCCACATCTTACACTGTGTGAGTCTTCGCATGTTTCATGGAGAGACAATACTAACTTGGCCAAACCTCTGGCAGGATAATAATTGCTAATCCCTGACTGTAATGCTACTGACCTAACAAAACATAGTGTATCCGTAGTGTGATAATAGCTCACTTTGTCATCTTACCAAGGAGGGCATTTAGGGCCAGATATATGAAAATTCTGATTTGCGATTTCCTAATTGAGATATTTTGCGACTTGCAATTAGGTAATCACAAAACAGAATGTACGATCAAGTTGTAGCCATATTTTGCGCTTCTTAATTTAGTTGCTTCTTTATTTAGGTAATCTCATTTTGCGATTACCAAAATTGCAATCTTGTCGTAAATTGCGATTGTGGCCGCAAATGCGGAGAAGCACTTTCGGTTTGTGGGTAATGAACTCAAAATCATTAAGTGCTTCTCATTTACATCCTGAAAAGCAGTCAGAGAGGAAGTGGTGCACAGCTTCCAGTGCAATTTGCGAATTTGAGCAGGAAATGCAGCAAAAAAAAATTAATGCTGTTGGAGTAATGGAGCGCTCCATTGATGAAATTAGAAAGAGGTGGTACAACCTCAGGTCGTGCACAAAGGAGAAGATATGACTCGACTGAGTGATTCCCGGGCAACAAGAGGTGGCCCCTTTACTGTCTCCCCACCAACTGCACTGCAGTTGATGGTGGAGACTACCTTGGAGCCAGAGGATGTTGTGGGTTAGCAAGTATTGATACATCTGCTCCTGCAACATCTCAAAATAAGTGTAATACGTTTTATTTACACATTGAAACTGTCTTCCACATGCATTCATTATTTATCATAAACAGAGTTTCTAATAAGGAAGTTTTACACAACTATCATAGTGCATTATTGGACTTGTAGTCAATAATTCATTCACAATTGTCAGTCTCACAAATGTATTTAACAAATGATAGCAAATAGTAAGAAGTGTTTTTCACTCATATAGAAATTAATTTTTAGTTCATTCTTTAAACGTATCAACTGGAGGAAAACAATCATGGCTCAAATGTTAGGGGACAGGAAGACTCACATATGGTGATGGGAGATCCCATTGAACTAGACAGTCAGCCAGCCACACGTCATTCTCCCCACAGCCACCATCACTGGATGAGAATGATGTCCAACAGCCTCATGGTCCAATCCTGCAGCCAGTTGTGATGCCAGGACACTAGTGTGTCACCGTGTGCTCCCACTCGACACTAGGACGTATCTAATGCCAACCAAGCATCGTTGGCAGAACATATAGCTGCAAATACCCAGTTGGTTGGTGGGCTTGAGGGTTCCATGATGCAAGTTCAGCATAAGCAGATAAAATTGAATAGTTAAAAAACTGCAACACATGCAGCAATGAATTTCGTTTTGCCTCAATAATGTGGTCAATCAATTGGCATAAAAGCAAGAAAAGATTAACACAAAAATGGACAGCCTCAATGCCGTACTCCTGCTGCACATGTGGCCACAACTCGGTCGGGATGCATCCGCAAAAAAGCAGTAAGGATCACAGTACAGGCAGTACCAACAGTGTTTTATTTTGTATTTTCAGTGACTTAACCGGCATTTGATGTGGACATTCCCTACTGTTTAAATGTGAAAAGAAACAATTTGAGAAGACAACTTAAATAACCTGACAAAAAAGGTTGCTTCACTTTGAAGGAACAAATAAGAGTTGGAAATTGCATCTTATTTGCACTTTCACACATGACTTGCCTTAAAAAGTAATATTTGGCAAGGTGGTCCCATCACTGTCTCCTCTCTGCTGCTCTACTCTCCCCTGTTGGCTGCTGAACAGGTGGGTCAAGATCTTCATCCTCAACATCCGAGTCTGACGTTGTGATTTGTAGGCCTCTCCTGGTTGGAGTGTTATGTGGAATGGCACACGTTTGCTACTATTTTGCATGCCATTCCCGGAGCATATAGTAAGGCACCACCACTTTTGTGTAGCAACCGGAAACAACTTTTCAGCACGTCAAATGTCCTCTCAATCACACCCGTGGCAAGACGATATGATGTGTTGTATCACCTTTCATTTTAGGTAGTGGGGGATAGGTATGGTGTCAATATCCAAGGACAAAAGTCATACGCACTATCACCCAAAACAAGGAAATACGTTTGAGTTTTCTTTCATTTTGCATTTGATAAGCTCAAACATATGTGACATTATATTTAGTATCATTACCTAACAAATAGCCATCATCAAACTCCCCTCTTTCCAGCCTTCTGTATAATTTCACTATGACTAAACATGAAGGAGTCATGGGTGCTTCCTGGGTTTTGTGACAAAATATCAGTTGTTATATTGTTTGCGTCACACACCACCTGAATGTTTAGAAAGTGTGTGTTTTTTCCTGCTTTCTAAACATATATTCTAGATGAGAAGGAGGGCAAATAGAAACATGTACTCCATCTATACACCCTATGACATGGGGAAATTTAGCAACTCTGTAAAATGTTAATTTAGTGGACTGAATTTTCTGTGCATTTCTGGGTAACTAAATGTAGCAGTTGATCTAGAGAAGCATGGCATCTAGACATCTGAAGAAAAAATGCTGAAGTGCACTTTGGAAAACCCCACATGCAACAGCAATCACACCCTGCTAACTGCCAGAGGCCAAAAGGTGTAACGAGCACCAGTGGCGGCTCCTCCGCAAAGGCTGAGGAGTGTCACCCCATTGGCTCAGACCCAGCAGCTGAAAAATAAAACTATATTTTATTATTGTTTTATTTTTCAGCTGTTGGCTGAGCCAGCGTGTGCAGGGAGGGGTGGGGCCCGGGGCCATGGGAGGGGGAGGAGGAGTGGTAGGTACACTTTTGGCTAGCCAAACTGACACGGGCCCTTAGGTTTCTCCAACCCAGCTGTATTGCACAAGAGAAACAGCACAGACTCCCTGTGCCTGATCAAGCGCTAATCCAGCCCACTCAGGCCAAACCTCACGCTTCTCTTATGCTTCAGAGCAGCACGGGGATTGGATGGGGAGACCATGACGCTGTCCCAGGGACTGGTGGGACCAGGAACTGAAAGCAAAGGAGTGTGAAGCGCCCAGCAGCACCAGGTAAATCTTTAAATATTTTTTTTAACTATTAAACCCCCTCTGCGCGCTTCCCCCACCCCCTTTGATCCCCCTTTGATCCCCCCTTTGACCCCCACCGCACCCCTTCCACTCTCCCCACCATACTTTATCTGTGTCAGCCGCCATTGACGAGCACAACACCTGTACATTGTTGGATACAGAATTGCTGAGCAGAGTACTGCATTCTAGATATGGCTTTCAAATTGCAATAATCTCCAACAGCGCTACAGTTTGATAGAAAATGGTCAGCCTGATTCTGAAAATCCTCTTTTGTCTCCACCTCCTCCGCTGAAAAGCAGCCAGTATTCACATCCTCCTCGCACGCAATCGCATACAAAGCAGCCATTGTGGAAACCCCTGATGCATTCTGGGCCAGCTTTTATAGTTTGCACAAAGTTACCACCTGAAATGAGTTGATGGTAAATTGCTGAGAAAACGGGCCTTTTTGCGACTAGTAATTAATTGCGATAGGCTTGAACATAAGGTTTGCGAGTCGGAATTATAGTTTCTATCAATGAGAATCTCAAAATTGGGTTGCAAAAAATTGAAATTTGCAAAATGGTTGCATCACCCAAAAAATTGCGAATGGCTTTCATACATCACAAAAACTCATTTTTCAGTCGCTCAGCAATTTGCGACCAACTGTGATTCGCAAACGCTTCGTACATCTGGCTCTTAGTTTTTTCTTACTTCTCAGCGCTATGCATGAGTTTAATTGATGACCAGTACTGCAATTCATAACGCTGCCCTCTTCCCTCTCCAGAAACAGATGGACGAGATGCAGTCAAGGAATTGTAATCTAGTTTAGAAAAGAGGTGATTTGATGAATGTAAATGAGCGTTTGATAAATACTTGTTATAGAGCACCGTCACATGTTATAAATAATACAATTAAATG
The DNA here is from genome assembly GCA_963921515.1 of Calotriton arnoldi. Taxonomy (NCBI): domain Eukaryota; kingdom Metazoa; phylum Chordata; class Amphibia; order Caudata; family Salamandridae; genus Calotriton; species Calotriton arnoldi. Next base: position 127,021 of record CAWUFW010002113.1, read on the forward strand.
GTATTGCATTTATTGGCCTCGGATTGATTTGGAATCTTCTGAACAAGGCAGATGTCAGCAGCAAGTATTGACCCACTAAACCATCTTACATGATTGGCGAGTTAGCTTCCACCTTAATATATTGGGTTGTAACTCAAGGAAATTGATGTGGATCTTAAAATTAAGAACCCAGCTCATATTCTACAGTTTGGAAAAAATGAAATCAAAGTTATCATCATGAATAAGCGAGTAGCCACAAGAGAAATCAAGGAAAGACAGAAAGTCTCCGTAATGACATTTCTCGATGGGCCTGTGCAATCTGGGCTGCAGGGATACCTCGTAATGGTCTCCGATGTCCCAAAAAGATTTGATCTTACAAGGATCTGTCTAGGTATCGTACACCGCCTTGTAGCTATTCTGAAAAGAGACGTGCGGTCTAACCGACTCCTTAGATGCCTGTGTGACGGAGTCTCTGCCCAAATGTCAATGCACTTTATTTTATTCAATACATTTTATTGCACTCTCAGGAAATGCTTCCTGCGTCCCATACTACAATTTAAGAATGTTTTAGTGCACCAGGAAGCTTATACGTTTATATGTAGCCTGGAGTCCGACTTCATTTGTTTTGCTGTTTCATTATTTATTAGGGGTGCTATAAGAGAAAGGAAAACTCTCTCCCTGTATGATAAATTGGTGTATGAATATTAATAGTGTATCAGAAAACACCATTTTATCTTTTACAAAATGTGTATACTCTCTTTTGTCGTATGTTGTTTTTACTGTTGGATTTTATACGTTTTTAGTCGAAATTTTATGAATGCATTTTATCGTATTTGCTTTTATGATTATCAAATTTGTAATCGAATAAAGCTCTTTTGACTTTGAGCTATAACTCTTTAAGTGTTGGAAAACAGACACTGTATTGTACCATTTATATAGTGCTTCATACCTTAATATAGGGTGCTGAAGCCCACTTTCTCACAAGTAGCACAGTACACCATGAGGGAGTGTGTGGTTGTGCAAGTGTTGTATTTGTTCTGATTTTATCAGGGAAGAGTTTTGATGTCACTTGTATTTGACCAAAGCGGTGCTCTCATATTGTGTTTGGGTGCAGGTCCTAGGTGTGTGATGGAGGAGGTGTGAATGATTTGCATGCAATTTAAAATTATGTTTAGGACTATAACATCTATCCAGCTATACAGCATCGACCTGGACAGAGGGGAAGAGGTGTGCTGTGTGTGTGTACACCAAAGAAAGGAAGTAATCTGAGAAGGCCCAGTAATCCATATGGCAACGTGTATGAATAGATGCTGTCAGTAGACCCGGGATCCCTGTTTTTTCAAATGGGCATTTTCCCGGTCGGCTGGAGCCTTTAGTGGCTGGTTTATAGGGCAGGGGACCCCTGCTGGCACCTCTGACCTTCTTCCAGCTTCCTCTGTGAGTTCACGCGTGGGAAGCATGGGTTCCAGGAAAGAGAGAGAGAGGGAGGAAAGAGTGAGAAGAAGAGAGACTATAGAGAGCCAGAAGGTCAGAAGCAAGCTGGCTTGAGCATTCTTGTCAGGGCTGCTTTTGGTTCTGGGGCTGGCCCTGGCTAACAAATTAGTAAATTGATGCCAAATGGGTAAGAATAGGAGTTGGTGACCGAGCAACATTCATGCACATTTTTACAGGAAGACATTCTGCCTACTGCTGTATAAATACACCTCAGGAGTGAGAAAATAAGTGAAAGAGCAGAACCTCCTCAATCTTTAAAGGGCCCAGATTTCACCTGCTTTTGCTAGACAGAACAAGGTCAAAAATGTAAGCAGGGGTTCACGCTCCATTCCCCTCTCATGTTCAGAAAGGTGGGCTAGCCCTCGTCGGGGCATGGCTCAGACCATAGGCTGATCTGCACTCATGAGAGAGAGAAGAAACATTTGGGAGATTCCTGCGCTGACAGCCCAAGAACGATTCGGCCTTCTCCGCATTACCCTTCTGTCTTCATCCTTCCATGCCAGCCAATGCTTTATCTTAGATCCCAGAAACCCTTGTTTGGTCTACATTTACATGAGAAAGCAGACAACTTCCACGTTCTTTATTAGTACGGAATGGCATTTCAAGGTAAAAAAAAAAAAGGAGATTTGAAAGGAGACTTATAGCTATTCTATTGTTTCAGTTAGGAAAATGGCATTAAGAGTAATCCTTTCCACATTTCAGCAGAGGCACAAAGAAAACTTCTCTCAGCACAGCCAGGATGTAAAGAAAGGCCCCAACTGGAGATGAGGAGGGACCGCGGCAAGGAGGAGAAGCAAGGGGAGGGGGTAGGCAAAAGTGCAGGGAACAAGTGGCAGAGAAGTGGAAACGGCCCACCTGAGGAAGGAAAATGCACATATAGGATGAAATGAACAGTCAGATGGAGCTGCAGCCCTCAAAATTGGCGTCTAGCAGCCTTAACAACTGAGCGCTGGTAATCTAACCCGAGCAGCAGCCTGCTCTCACATGGCCTTGATATCAGCAGAGGCACAAAGGCAATTGAGGGTCAGATCCAGGGCTTTAAGTGGGATGAAAAAACTGGGGGGTCTCTCAAAGGGGCGTGGCCAATGTAATTAAGGGCGTGGCTTAAAAACACATAAGCTCAAAATCTGTGCTTAGCATAGTGTGCCGCCCGACTTGTATTTTGCTGTTTCTGTCACTGCATCCAGATATATGATGCAACAAGTAACATCATACCTACAACAAGTCAGGACTATTGGCTTTGTCAATGGTTGTTAGTTGCATAAGATAAATAAGCAGCAACTATGGCTTATATATAATATTGAAAAAGCTTCAACTTAAAGCCCTGGTGACACCACGACAATGTTGCTGCTCCTGAGTTTCAAAAAGAGAAGGGAAATCCAGAGAGAAAATGACTCTGTAAAGGATTTCCCTTCCCCTACAACTCACCTGGCATGACGTCATGCCGTAACTTCTAAACTAGTGAGCAGTGTGAGCACGCGCACATATTGTGCCTGCTGTCGCTGCAGTCTGGAAAAAAACGGACCGCATGTGCCAGGGCACAAAACAGAGCCCGATAGAGACCCGTTTCGAGGCCCCCTTAAAAAAACTGCCAGTGCTCAGACCCGGTGAGACCCGGTCCACTTAAAGCCCTGGTCAGATCACATAGCATTTCTGACTGGTGAGCTACAAAAATGCGTGTGTCCTTGTGCCATGTAACTGGTGCTAATGTAAAGCGCCCCATAATACCTTCGGGCCAAATTCGAACTATATAAGTACTGCAAAAAAATAAAATAATACCTCGTACTGCAATCTCGCCATTTCATTTCATTTTAGAGTGCTCAAGTAAAATAGATTAAAAAACAGAAGCATATGTATATAGAATCACTATCCAAAATAACGTGGGGCGGGAAAAAATCATCAAACAAAGAAGACAGTGAATATTTCCTGTGCGTTTTACGTTTCCATAGTTTCACAGCAGCGCCAAGGCACATGGGAGCGCAATCGTTCACAGACAGAGCACACAAGTATATAAGAGGAAAGCCGGAAAGCCACCAGAGGCAGCAGTATATCTTTGCAGACTTGCGTGATTTACATAGTTAATTGGAAAAGGGGGGGAATTTCCATTTTGAATTCACAGAAGACTTTGCTTTTGGCTATGACAAGAGTGAGGTCATGTGCTAACAGCAAGGATTGTGGGAGCTTTTGTGCCTAAAAAAGGTCCGCGCCGCGGGTTTTCTTTTGATACACAGTAGCTTGGGTGGGGAGGGCATTTTGCTGTCTATTGTTCAATAGCAGCTGCTACTAAGCGTGGGTGGTGGGGTGGGAATGTGTGGGGTGAGTAAAACAAATAAAAATAAACTGACTTACCTGGGTGCCACCGGGTGCTGCCGCCTCTGCTCCGTCTCCTCCACGCTGCAATGGGAAGCTCCTAGCCTCCCAGAATCCCCTTTCCAATCACAACGCTGCCTTAAGCAGTGTTGTGATTGATCTGAGCGCCTATCCCGTGCTCAGTCAGGGGTTTGGAGGCTGGGCATGTTCCCCACCAGGCTGTGTAATGCAGCCTGGTGGGGAAGATGCAAAGTGCACATACGGTTTGACCAGTCCTCTTGGGCCGGTTGAACCGTCATGGGCACTTTAGAGTGTGCTTTACACTCCTCCCCCTGCCCCCTGCAATGGCCAGCCCGGCCCACCCGCACAAGACAGCAGAAGAATACCCACCCATTCAAGAGATTGATTATTAAGGCCCACAAAGGAGTCCTGTAATTATACCTAAACAACCAAGGCTATCAAGTGCATATATTGAAGGAAACCAGCAAGTGCAATTGATAATTTTTTCTTTTTATTAACAAGGTATCAAAAAATATATTATATCATAGCAAAGTGATACATACAAATAAAATACAATAAAAAGAGTACCCCACAACAAACCGTCATAAACACATACACACTCAAAAAATTCACATGAGCTCTTTGCATCCATCAAACATTCGTACACTTGGCATCTATCCCGATGTTTAAAGAGGCCAAAAGGTGAGCTGATGTTTTAATAAATTGGTCCAGATGGTGAATTGAAAACCACTTCCGTGTTTAAAGGGACCAAACGCCGACGCGCGTTTCGGTGAGAACCCTACACAGGGGCTACACCTTCATCAGGGCAGGTCATATGCAGTGAAATAGATGGCGTGGGACACTCAAATACCTTTAACAACATAAAAATGTGTCACTTCCAGTACTTAATTACAAGCTTCACATCATAATCAATACATGCACAAGAAGCCTTGGAAAAAATGGTGACTAAGGATAAAAGGATTAGAGTCAGACAACAATGGTCAAACAAGCAATAGAGGAAACGTGCATCAAGAAAAGAAAGGAAAAGGCCCAGCCTGGGTCGTGTGATTTAAAAAGTCAGAAAAAACCAGTGACTTCTGTGTTTATACTAACAGAAAAAAGCAAAACCAACCACCAAAAGGGAATATTCAGAATAGTTCCCAAGGTGAATAAAAGCGAGTAATGATGGTCATGCCAGTAGTGGATTCGTTATAAACCCCACGCCTAAATGGTATGTACATAAGCATACCTATTGAGGTATTCTACAAGGCATCATCCAGCAGGATTGAATTCAGAAAATAGCCATATAGGCCTAGGGATACTAGACATCTGCATCCAACAAATCTATAGAATAAAGGACAATCGCAGTTTTTAATGAATCCACTACTGGCATGACCATCATTACTCGCTTTTATTCACCTTGGGAACTATTCTGAATATTCCCTTTTGGTGGTTGGTTTTGCTTTTTTCTGTTAGTATAAACACAGAAGTCACTGTTTTTTTCTGACTTTTTAAATCACACGACCCAGGCTGGGCCTTTTCCTTTCTTTTCTTGATGCACGTTTCCTCTATTGCTTGTTTGACCATTGTTGTCTGACTCTAATCCTTTTATCCTTAGTCACCATTTTTCCAAGGCTTCTTGTGCATGTATTGATTATGATGTGAAGCTTGTAATTAAGTACTGGAAGTGACACATTTTTATGTTGTTAAAGGTATTTGAGTGTCCCACGCCATCTATTTCACTGCATATGACCTGCCCTGATGAAGGTGTAGCCCCTGTGTAGGGTTCTCACCGAAACGCGCGTCGGCGTTTGGTCCCTTTAAATCCGGAAGTGGTTTTCAATTCACCATCTGCACCAATTTATTAAAACATCAGCTCACCTTTTGGCCTCCTTAAACATCGGGATAGATGCCAAGTGTACGAATGTTTGATGGAAGCAAAGAGCTCATGTGAATTTTTTGAGTGTGTATGTGTGTATGACGGTTTGTTGTGGGGTACTCTTTTATTGTATTTTATTTGTATGTATCACTTTGCTATGATATAATATATTTTTTGATACCTTGTTAATAAAAAGAAAAATTATCAATTGCACTTGCTGGTTTCCTTCAATATATGCACTTGATAGCCTTGGTTGTTTAGGTATAATTACAGGACTCCTTTGTGGGCCTTAATAATCAATCTCTTGAATGGGTGGGTATTCTTCTGCTGTCTTGTGCTGTTTACTTGATCCCCTGTTTTACCCACCCTCATCCGCCTATAGGGGTCCCTCCTTTTCTCTGGCAGCCCGGCCCACCCGCCCCGCACCCGAGCAGGAAGGTAAACTAAAACAATAATAACTAACGTTAATAACGTTTTAGGTTTCCTTTTTACACATCTCGCAGAGCAGTGGGGCGACTCTCCTTGGCGGAGGAGCCGTCCCTGCTATTGTTAGCTTTTTTTTTTCTTCAGGATAAAGGATACATTTTTTTAGTGTTGGATACATGGGATGGGGAAGAGGTTTGCTTTTTTAGTTTGTTTTTTTAAAGACCAAAACAAGCGTTCTTTTTAGTATTGGTTACTCGTAGGGGCTGCTTGTGAGCTACAATTTTTTAAATGCTGCAAGAGCTTTAAATACAAGAAACACCATACTATAGTATTTTATATATTTGTAGTGGGGATATTACTACGTTTTGTAGTTCACATTTGAACAGCTTACATGGGTGTCCTGTGACGCTCGAGTGTATTGATTTATATGTGAGGTGATGGAGCAGGATTTCGCAAAAAGAAACCTGCTTGAATGAATACCCCCATAATACGTACTAACAGTAAGTAGCAATAGAAACTAACGTGCACCTTACATGAACACAAGGGAAAAATGCTTTGCGCATGCAGGAACTAACGTGAGATAACGCATGAAAGAACTATAACCATATTTACATTGTGCTTTGGAGGAAACGAGAATTAATGCATGACTAGACCGCATGTGCATTCCGTAGTTTGCATGTTGCAGCTTGCTTTGAAATTATAAATAATACCGCTTTTGCATAAAGCTATGCTATGAAAAATGCTAACAGGGAATAGTACAACGGTGGGTGGTAAACAGTGAAAACTACATTATTATATAATTAATGAATGTTCATTTTCCATTTGCTATAGTGAGCTGAATGAGACGCCATTTTCCCTTAATTTAGCCGAATAAAGGAGGGGCAGGATAAACAAGTGAAATTGACCTGTCAGAGGCACACTGAAGCGCTGAGCACAGCAGAAGAGATGCAAGGGTTGAAGGCCAATGTGATGATCGTCTGCCAAGCGATGTGACTAACCGTGGGACAGAAAGACTCCTTCCGCAGACATTTGCTTAAATTTGTGTACAATTGTAACATAGATTAAATCGTGTGAACATAACTATTATGAAATCATGGGAATTGGTGTAGAACAATGAACAAGAACAAATTTTGAGAAAAGTCACAATGGTGTGACGATCCACCTCTAAAATTCTCCAATCATCTGCTTAGTTTCGTAAAATGTTTCAACTGATGTGGGACGGACATGTAGGATTTAGGGTATAACTGGGGTGCCTTTAGGGGTGTGGTTAGGTTAGGCTGGCTACAGAGAGAGAGAGAGGGGAGATGCGTCGCTGTCCGTTGGTTTGCAAAGAGGCCTAGCTGTTCCTGTCCTGTCCCGTTCCTGTCCCTGTAATCTTTGTTCCCTGATTCTATTTCAAGGAACCCCCACCATCACTTTGGCCAGAGGGGTGGTTTTCTACAGATCCTTTGGTTAGTATTATTCTGACTCGTTCATGAAAAAAAAATTACCTGCAAATTTATTTTGTCTCTGAAACTTTTGTCTCTTCATCTATCCACTCCTTCATGCGCAATGTCATTATGTGATTGATGAGTTTGTCTCTATCTGAAATTGCTGATGTTTTCTCCTCCTTTGTGAGTTCATTGTTTGCACTTGTGACCGTATTCAATGAGCATTTTTATCATTTAATTTGAGATAAAGCTTTATTAACTTCAACGAGAGTCTGTGTTTATTTAGCTGATTGAATAGTTAGTTAGATAGTAGTATCATTACCATCAACTATTCAACTAATTGGTTCATCGACCAAATAGAAGGAAAGTTGATGTATAAGTTAGATAAGTATTTTAAAATGTCATACATGGATTTTAGAAGGAAATGAATTGAACTTATATAAATTGACCCAGGCGCATCAGGGATTTGGGTGAATGTGTATGGGCCATTGTTCTGTGATATTATTGAGTATTGATCCCTGATCAAGTATTGGCCGTGCGCTGGATCAGTTTCTTGGTAGCAGAGGATGGTTTAATTATTGATTAGTTTGGTAATGATTATTGATTATTGATTATATGTTCTTAACACAAAAAAGTTAGTGTCCTGTTCTATGTTGTCTAGAAGTACAGGTACGGAGATAGCTGAGGAATCCCGGGAATGGAATTTAGCCTGAAATAGGTAGAACAAGAGTGTGATAAAGAAATCACACTGCAGAAGTACTTTGTCTGTTGTAATAATACCGACGCTATGGAGGGCTGAAGGTGTTATATTTAGGGAAATTTCGTATGAGAGTAGAGTGTCTGAAATAGCGAAGGGTCCACTTCCGAAACTCTAGCCTTATCCCCAGGAGAGTAACAAGACCTCTTTTCACACCAAAAAGTCCTCTTGTGAAATTTTGGCCTTATCCCTAGAGGAGTACCAGGTCTTCCCGGAGCTTGTTTGAAGGGTAAAATAGCGCTGGTCGTTATTAGAACTCGTAGTGAAGAAAACCTCTTGGAAAAGTGAAAACTGTCTCTTTATTAGTGGAACAGACAAGGCAGCATTGTTTTTGTGTTGTTACTAATCGAACTTTTGATTAAATATACTTAGAAATATATTGCCGTATTATTTTGTAAAGGGAGGGTCAGTAGAAGGAGTAATACTGACGTCAGAAAAAGCAGCGCTGGCATTGGTCAGGCAGTGGGCGTGTATTGAGCTGTGATTGGTTGGTTGGTGTGAGCCGCGCTAGTATTGGTTGAGACTTTGCTTACGTAGTGTTATGTTTCATATAGGTACCCTAATATAGGCCAGGTAATATCATACACCTTCACCTACATTATCTCCCTTATACTACACAGTAACGAGCCTGTAGGATTGAACCTTTATCTAGTTCTAATCCTGGGCGCAGAAGGAGGGTTTTCCCTGAACAATAGCGTCCTATAACTTCATCAATGGACTCATACAGTATGAATGAATATTCATGAGGGTTCTTGGAAACCAGGCAGGGGCTACACCACCTGCATAATATCTACGTACAAGGTTCATCCCATACGTCATCCTCAAATCCAACAATGGCTAATACAAGAAACAAGGGACAAAGAAACCCTAGATACTTTTTGTATAAATACAGCACATCTTGCTAGGGTTAGCAGAGGGAACCGAGACTTCCAGGCCGACACACTGACCAGAGATGCTGAGGCTCCTGCATGCAGACGCTCCAGCTGACAGTGGTCTAACACATCCCTCGCGGGGTGTCCAACTCGAGACCAGGACGGGGTCCCACACTCTCTCACTTCAGGTAATGGGATTAGACTAAGTCCTAGAGGGATTCTTGGCTTCACACCTACTTACATGCTAGGTACACTTAGGTACATCTAGATAGGCATCGCAGGAGTACGCACACTTGTATCAGGTATTTTATATTCATGTATGTATTCATGATTATTGCAAGATGGTAGAACTGTACTATCCTTTTATTTTCACTGTACTGCTAATCATATATATCTGCTACTGTCTAACGATTGTTGCAGCACATCTATTTTACACTAGAAGAACAACTGTGCAATAAATTCTTATTGTAACACGCCCGACAGTTTCTTCTGTGTAACTCTCTGAGACCGAATAAGTGAGCACGAGTGACTGAGTGAAAAGTAGTATATTGTTTCCACGATCCTGGAGGATCAGGGTTGTCATGTTCTGAGGTTACCAGAAACTATTCTCTCCCAGATAAGAGGAGATTCTAGTGGCACTGTGAGCTAGCTAAAACAGAAAGGCTAACATTCTCGGTGGGGGTGCTCAGAGCCAGTCTGCCACCAATCCTACAGTTTATGTTATCCGAACGCAGAGATCCTGTATGGGTAATATAGGAACTACACGACATGGCGCCCAACGTTGGTTGGGTACTTATTTAACAGTAGAATCTGAGTAGTTCAGTCGTGCTATTCTCAGAGACCCCTACTCACAAACACCAGAGACGTCTGGAGTGGGTGGGCACAAATTCCGCCACAGCTGAGTAGGCAAAAAATCCTATTTATTGGTTGTTGGTTAATCAAGCTTGAGGGACACAGTGTTCCTAAAAATTGTGCATTTAAAACATTTATCTTAGTTCCCTTGAACAAACTTCTTCTTTACAAAAATGACTGAGAGAGGAGATAACCTGGTAGTAGATCTACACCTCTCAGGAGAAGAAGATGCAGACGCAATACAAATTGCACCAAAATTCAGACATACAATCACCCTGAAACTATTAGGAAATGGTTTATCAGTTAGGGTGGTTTAGTAGTTTTCGTGATTGAGGCACACAAATCAAATAAAACAGAGGTATTTTATTCGTGAGTTACATTCCCAGCAGCAGATGCAAGAACACAGACATTTCACTACTATACAGAAGGAGATGCACCAGTGGAATACGGTCCGTTCGAGGACATAGAGGTTCCACTCATGTACCAGTTGCCCTAGCTCCAGCATTATACAAAAATCATGCCAGATGGGATGAGGATTCAACCCACCACGTGATCCCGTTAAAAGTTTCACCAAATGCACAGAGACAATATCCAATAAAGCAAGAAGCTAAAAAACAGGTCAGGGAGATCTTAGATCAACTTGAATATCAAGGGATCATTGAAACATGTACCTCACCAATGAACAATCCTTTGTTTCCTGTCATGAAACCTGACAATACATATTGTCTAGTTTTAGATTACAGACATTTAAACACTTGCACTAAGACTTTCGCTGTCCAAAATGCACACAGTGCCGCATTAATGAATAACATTGTGCAGAAAAAATACAAAACTACACTTGATATCTCAAACGGATTTTTCTGCCAAAATATAGCGCCTGAAAGCAGGTATTTGACCGCATTCTCAGCGTTGGGGTCCCAGAGACAATGTTGTCGTCTCCCCCAAGGGTATAAGAATAACCCGGGGTTATTTTCAGCAAGAGTAACTGAGTTACTCAAACATTTTGATAAGGAAGCGTTGTCCTATGTGGATGATATTTATCTGACGGACGATGACTTAAAAAGGCACTTGACCAGGGTCAGCACCATAATTATGGGATTCGCCTCTGAGGGCTACAAATTTAATTTAAAAAAATCAAAAATCGTCACCTCAATGTCCTGTTTTTAGGATAAGAGCTTTCAAGTGAAGGGAAAAGTCTGGCAGCTAACGTTTTAGAAAAGTGTGCGCTGCTCCAACCTTCAAAATCATTAAAAGATTTACAATCAATACTGAGATTCCTAAATTTCGGCAGAACATACATTTTGGGTTACGCAGAAAGAGTAAAACCTTTCTACAACTTAATAAAACCTGACTTTTCAGTTAGACAATGGACACAGGAACACACAAACATCCTACGTTCACTACAAGAAGACATGATAGCTTCAAAACACTTACAGACGCGGGTAAACGTACGCAACTTAGTGATCTGTGTAATAGCAGGTCAATGCGGGTACACCTACTTAACCTTCAATGAAGGCGAAACAGTACCAATCGCTTACAAATCACACCTGTACACAAACGCAGAAATGCGTTTCACTTCAACAGAAAAAATCCTGACAACAGTTCAGACCGCTGTAGCAAGAGAAAGAGCACTGGCTCAGGGAAAGCGCATAATTGTCGTAACACCGGTACCGGCTTTAGAAGCTGTTACAAAGGCTAGCATTCCAAATGTAAAAGCCTTACATCCGAGATGGACACAATGGGCTAATTCTCTTACTGCAACGGATGTTGAATACAGATTTGATCCAAGTCTAAAAACACAAGCATTTCTGCAATACGAACAAGAATACCATCTGCCGAATGAAATCGTGCCTCTAGATCAGTATGAATATATTATTTACACTGACGGATCTGCTCAACCAGCCATAGGGAGTAAGCAACAATACATTGCAGCATGTGCTATCGTTAAAGGTCGCAAGCGGGATGGAAAGTTCCACCCAAGTTGCACCAAAACGCAGTCTCTAGGAGACTGCACGGCTCAGTTGGCAGAGTTAAAAGCACTGATACTGGCACTGGTGAATACGGATCACGAATTCCCCACACTTATAGTGTGTGAATCTTTTTACTGTGTGCAATCATACAATTAATATTTACATCATTGGGAACTAAACGGCTTCAAAGACGCAAAAGGTGGCACAATTAAGCATAAAATGCTATGGGAACAGGTAGTTGAGTTGAGAAACGAACTACCACGGGCTCACGTGATTCATATGAATTTTTTTTGAGAGGGACCCCTTATGCCAAACCAGGGGAATAGGGTACTACTAACAGGTAGAAATAAATGTCCCTTGGTAGAAAGATGTATGGGATACAGTACTTGGTCTCAAGGAACCTAGCCCGAAAGATTTATAGCCCATATGTTAGATCATAAAAAGGTTATACATACAACTATAACAATTGTAAATTGTGTATTTAAAAAATATTTTTTATTTAAAACCAACAAGTATTAAAATAAAAGGCACTGTAAAAGTTGATTACACTAGCAGCAAAATCTCAATCCTATATTTCATCCACAAAAGACCTATAATCCACTATAGGAATAATTCCAAAAACATTAATGACAAATGTGATTCATACTCTGAGTCATAAACGTGATGGCGTTCACGTTGAAGGGTATTCATTGGCTGATGTAGCCACGAAGGGGGCTGTACGCACAGCTTCCATAGCTGCAATCACTCGTTCAAAAACGAGGATAGACGGTGAGATTATGGTTGCTGTCATTCCTTCACGCAAAGGCAGCTCAGCAGTACCAAAGAAATTTCCACTCAAGTACTCCTACAAGTTAGATGCAAACAACATTCCATATGATCAGATTCCTGGAGTGGGGGACAGAGTAATACCATATATGGATCGTAGGCAAGGTTTGATTATAGCAGCACACGAGGGTTTGGGCTCGGCGCATACAGGCGTTACAGCGACTATTTCATTGTTGAAACAGCGCTATTGGTGGCCAGGTCTGACAAAATAAACGAAAGACTACGTCTTGAAATGTGACATCTGCCAGCAGATGAAAGGCTCCACCATAACACGCCCGGCACAGACACCATTATTAAAATCAGACAAACCTCTGGCTTGTGTGTATCTGGACCACTGCAGCCCCTTACAATCAGATGGGGCCTACAAGTATATCATGGTTGCAGTGGATTCATGCTCAAGATTCCTATGGGTATGGCCTCAGCGCTCGGCTGAAGCTCAAACTGTTATCAAAGATTTGTGGGTCTTTATCGGGACATATGCAGTTGGCACGCTGCATTCTGACCGTGGCCCGGCGTTTAGCTCTCGGGCTTACAAAGAGGCCATGGAAATTATGGGCGTAGCATTGCGGTACTCCTCTCCGTACCATCCGGAGGGAAATTCGGTTGTGGAGAGGAAGAACCGGGACCTAAAGCAATCTTTAACAGCTAGGGTATTAGGCAAGGGCGGTAGTTGGGTCAATCACATATATGGGGTACAGCGAGCTCTCAATAACCAGCCAAGAAATTCTCTAGGGGGTGTCATTCCTTACGAGGTCCTATTTGGGACAAGAATGTGGGTACCTGATCTTGATTGTGAAGGCGCAGTGGCGTATGAAAAACCATTTGATATCCATGATATGTTTGGCTGTTTTACAGGATATAAATGAATCCAGGACACAACAAAGTAACGTCCTCCTGAAACAGACCGCCACTGGGGAAGTCAAGGCAGTCACGGCAAGACCTGTCTGGATCCCAACTGTCGGGGATCTGGTCAGAGAGAAAATAGCGGACAAAAAAGAATTCGGACCATCATACAGAAAGCCTGTACCTGTCCTAGCAGTTCAAGGAACAAGAACTGTACTTTTGCCGCCTCTTGCCGGGAAAAAGGAGAAACGATTTGTCTCAATTGACTTAATCAAACCACACTATGTGGCCGATACTGAACAGTAGGCCTCGTGGACTCCACTGTAGCAGACGCCCTCCTCTATCTACAATCCAAGAAGTTCAAACAGAAAGACTCATCACGTTCAAAGAGCCTCCTGTACGGAATGAAGGACTATGCAACAATGCTATGGAACTCGTTCCCCTTGAACCCGAAGTTCAACTTCAAAATCAAACTCAAAATAACGCACAAGTTGCAATAAGACCAAATACTGATGTTTACATCAACATGCCTCGACAAGAGCAAACTGCGATTTCAACAAATCCAGATGCAATTCCAACAATTGATCGAACTGCTTCTGGCTACTTCATGAACTTTGATACGTTTTCCTTGGATCCAAGTGAACCAGAAACGACGCCAGCCCAACAAACATGCAAGCAGCAGATTACGGACTTTCTGAACTTTCTCAAAAAGACTTAGCTGGTATCACCTTGGGTAGAACTATGGGTCATTACTGGGATACTGTTCTTTCTTTTCTGGCTAGGCTTAGTTATAACTTTTAGCATGCTTATTAATGGACGATACCTTCAACAAAGACCTGCAGCCGAAACAGTAAATTTGATTCTGAAACCACATCAGTCCTCACATCGTGAACAAAGAGACTTGTCATCAGTGAACATTACAGCAGTTCCTATACCGGACGGTATAGTTTGGGACAAGGTTGATTTCGATATATTCGGTCCTACTGAACTTTTAAAAAATGTCTCATGTATTTAAAATTTCATTGAGTGATATCATTACCTCGAGTACATTTTCTGATGATTGGGACTCTGAAACTGTTAATGATATGTTGTCTGATTTAGAGAAAACTGCTGCATTTCCGAACACTGAAATGTTAGAAGGTACTTCAGACTATGACACTTTGTACTGTTGCCAACATTATGGTCATCATTTCTTGCACAAATCTATATCACCTAGAAATGTTTTTGAGTACCATCAGTGGGAACATTGCCCTACACCACCAAAAGGTAGTTTGCATACATTTGCACAGAAGTTTTCATATTTTTCAGGGTTTAACACCACCGACCCGACCTCGTATTATTACAAGGTTGCACCGACATCAACACTGAAAATTATGTTGACAAACACCAGGCTGGGGTCCCACACTCTCTCACTTCAGGTAATGGGGTTAGACTAAATCCTAGAGGGATTCTTAGCTTCACACCTACTTACATGCTAGGTACACTTAGGTACATCTAGATAGGCATCATAGGAGTACGCGCACTTGTATCAGGCCTTTTATATTCATGTATGTATACATGGTTATTGCAAGATGGTACAACTGTACTATCCTTTTATTTTCACTGTACTGCTAATCATATATATCTGCTACTGTCTAACGGTTGTTGCAGCACACCTATTTTACCCTAGAAGAAAACCTGTGCAATAAATTCTTATTGTAACACGCCCGACTGTTTCTTCTGTGTAACTCTCTGAAACTGAATAAGTGAGCACGAGTGACTGAGCGAAAAGTAGTATATTGTTTCCACGATCCCGGGGGATCAGGGTTTTCATGTTCTGAGGTTGCCAGAAACTATTCTCTCCCTCATAAGAGGAGATTCTAGTGGCACTGTGAGCTAACTAAAACAGAAAGGCTAACATTCTCGGTGGGGGTGCTCAGAGCCAGTCTGCCACCAATCCTACAGTTTATGTTATCCGAACGCGCAGATCCTGTATGGGTAATATAGGAACTACACGACATGGCGCCCAACGTTGGTTGGGTACTTATTTAACAGTAGAATCTAAGTAGTTCAGTCGTGCTATTCTCAGAGACCCCTACTCACAAACACCAGAAACGTCTGGAGTGGGTGGGCACAAATTCCGCCACAGCTGAGTAGGCGAAAAATCCTATTTATTGGCTGTTGGTTAATCAAGCTTGAGGGACACAGTGTTCCTAAAAATTGTGCATTTAAAACCTTTATCTTAGTTCCCTTGAACAAACTTCTTCTTTACAAAAATGACTGAGACAGGAGATAACACGGTAGTAGATCTACACCTCTCAGGAGAAGAAGATGCAAACGCAATACAAATTGTACCAAAACTCAGACATACAATCACCCTGAAACTATTAGGAAATGGTTTATCAGCTAGGGGTGGTTTAGTAGGTTTCGTGATTGAGGCACACAAATCAAATAAAACAGAGGTATTTTATTTGTGGGTTATATTCCCAGCAGCAGATGCAAGAACACAGACATTTCACTACTATACAGAAGGAGATGCACCAGTGGAATATGGTCCATTCGAGGACATAGAGGTTCCACTCACGTACCAGGAACATTTATACTGGTTTAAAGGCGCCCTACCCCACATAAGAAGTAGAGTAAGATTAGGCCCGCTCGGAGGAGAGGGGGCAACATGGCCGATATTAGCGGCCTACACCCCACATCCTGACATTGACACAATGCCACAGGCAGACTTACTCATACAACACAAAAATTTAATTAAAATCTACAGAAACTTGACACAATTCGTCATGAGGACTTTCACAGTCCAACCTGCAACAGTTGCAACAAATGGTACTCATTCTCACGGTACAGCAACTAAAATCACATCACAAACATTACATGTGGTAATGGGTAAAATGCCCACGAAACGTGAGCAAATGCCATTCTGGGTAGCTCAGAAAATATCTCAGCTCGAGGCAGTATTCCCGAATACTACCCCAAATGAAAAACACAGGATGCTAACAATCTGCTTGCCCATGGGGATAACACCACAAGTAGAAGATTGTACCACTTGGGGTACAGTCTTTGTTGCCATTTACACCAGAACTCATGGTATACCATCCTTAGCTGTAGTACCAGATGTATTAAGACAAATACAAAACGAGTATGGAGCAGAGCCTGCCCTAAACTTAGGGATGAAAGTATCTAGGTAACTATGACCAGGTATCAGCCATAATACTAGCTAATATTAAAGGGGAAGCAGCTTCAGTGGCAATCCGCCAACGCCTAAGGGAGTTCAGTCCGTTAGATCAACAACACGAATTACCTAAAATAATTGAAACTGCATATGCAGAATTAGGCAGAGACAGTTTAGGTGGAAAAGCTTTAAAACCACAACTGATGGGCAGTTCTGAAAAGGACACTACCAAGCAGACACCTGCTTCTTCTAAAAAGAAGTGGGATAATAAAAACCAACAAAACTTTAAAGGAAACAGATCTGAATCCCGAGGTAGATCTCCTCCACAGGAGCCCTCCGAAAAAAGGTATAACCTCAGAAATAAGGATAACATTAGGAAACCTGACAGGTATCAGGATACTGATACACAATCCTCTCGTTCCTTTCAGGGTTCATCGAAAAACTCAGTGAGGGAAGGACGGTCAGAAAGACAAGAAGAGCGTACAAAGTCCAGAGACAAACAGCACGCTCAAGACTATACTTCCAAAAAAGAAGAAAAGCCAAAATCAAAACCTCAGTTTAAAAAGAAGAAAGTTGCAGGCCTGAAGATCAGACATGCCCAGAATTCTGAGGACACAGCTGCTGAATGGGGAATGGGCTCAGACGATGCTAGACAGTGTGGCAGAAGTAACAATAGCTCGCCAGAACCTGATGGAATTTCTGGTGACAGCGGACTTGAATGATTACATCACAGTGGAAACACCAGATACGAGGGTAAGTGTCCCACATAAGTCATATGAAATAACACTCCGAATGGAGGGGGACAAGCCCAGGAATGTTAAAGGTCTCTTTTGGAAGAATCTGTCATCTGGTTATGACATCCTATTAGCTGAACAAGATTGGCCGCCAGCATTCGTTATGGAGTGCCCTAGGGAAGAAACAGTAATTTATCCAGCATTCTCCAACCTCGTTCCCATTCATTTAAAACACACAAATGCACGGAGTGGGCAGTTGCCCTAGCTCCAGCATTATACAAAAATCATGCCAGATGGGATGAAGATTCAACCCACCACGTGATCCCGTTAAAAGTTTCACCAAATGCACAGAGACAATATCCAATAAAGCAAGAAGCTAAAAAACAGGTCAGGGAGATCTTAGATCAACTTGAATACCAAGGGGTCATTGAAACATGTACCTCACCAATGAACAATCCTTTGTTTCCTGTCATGAAGCCTGACAATACATATCGTCTAGTTTTAGATTACAGACATTTAAACACTTGCACTAAGACATTCGCTGTCCAAAATGCACACAGTGCTGCATTAATGAATAGCATTGTGCGGAAAAAATACAAAACTACACTTGATATCTCAAACTGATTTTTCTGCCAAAATATAGCGGCTGAAAGCAGGTATTTGACCGCATTCTCAGCGTTGGGGTCCCAGCGACAATTTTGTCGTCTCCCCCAAGGGTATAAGAATAGCCCGGGGTTATTTTCAGCAAGAGTAACTGAGTTATGCCAAAATTTTGATGAGGAAGCATTGTCCTATGTGGATGATATTTATCTGATGGACGATGACTTAAAAAGGCACTTGACCAGGGTGAGCACCATAATTTTGGAATTCGCCTCTGAGGGCTACAAACGTAATTTTAAAAAATCCAAAATCGCCCACCTCAATGTCCTGTTTTTAGGATATGAGCTTTCAAGTGAAGGGAAAAGTCTGGCAGCTAACTTTTTAGAAAAGTGTGCGCTGCTCCAACCTCCAAAATCATTAAAAAAATTACAATCAATACTGGGATTCCTAAATTTCGGCAGAACATACGTTTGGGTTACGCAGAAAGATTAAAACCTTTCTACAACTTAATAAAACCTGACTTTTCAGTTAGACAATGGACACAGGAACACACACACATCCTACGTTCACTACAAGAAGACATGATAGCTTCAAAACACTTACAGACGCGGGTAAACGTACGCAACTTAGTGATCCGTGTAATAGCGGGTCAAGGCGGGTACACCTACTTAACCTTCAATGAAAGCGAAACAGTACCAATCGCTTACAAATCACACCTGTACACAAACGCAGAAATGCGTTTCACTTCAACATAAAAAATCCTGACAGCAGTTCAGACCGCTGTAGCAAGAGAAAGAGCACTGGCTCAGGGAAAGTGCATAATTGTCGTAACACTGGTACCGGCTTTAGAAGCTGTTACAAAGGCTAGCATTCCAAATGCAAAAGCCTTACAACCGAGAAGGATACAATGGGCAAATTCTCTTACTGCAACGGATGTTGAATACAGATTTGATCCAAGTCCAAAAACACAATCATTTCTGCAATATGAACAAGAATACCCTCTGCCGAATAAAATCTTGCCTCTAGATCAGTATGAATATATTATTTACACTGACGGATCTGCTCAACCAGCCATAGGGAGTAAGCAACAATACAGCGCAGCATGTGCTATCGTTAAAGGTCGCATGCGGGATGGAAAGTTCCACCCAAGTTGCACCAAAACGCAGTCTCTAGGAGACTGCATGGCTCAGTTGGCAGAGTTAAAAGCACTGATACTGGCACTGGTGAATACAGATCACGAATTTCCCACACTTATAATGTGTGATTCTTTTTACTGTGTGCAATCATACAATGAATATTTACATCATTGGGAACTAAACGGCTTCAAAGACGCAAAAGGTGGCACAATTAAGCATAAAATGCTATGGGAACAGGTAGTTGAGTTGAGAAACGAACTACCACGGGCTCACGTGATTCATACACTGAGTCATAAACGTGATGGCGTTCACGTTGAAGGGAATTCATTGGCTGATGAAGCCGCGAAGGGGGCTGTACGCACAGCTTCCGTAGCTGCAATCACTCGTTCAAACATGAGGATAGACGGTGAGATTATGGTTGCTGTCATTGCTTCACGCATAGGCAGCTCAGCAGTACCAAAGAAATTTCCACTCACGTACTCCTACAAGTTAGATGCAAACAACATTCCATATGCTCAGATTCCTATAGTGGGGGACATAGTAATACCAAATATGGATCGTAGGCAAGGTTTGATTAAAGCAGGACACGAGGGTTTGGGCTCTGCGCATACAGGCGTTTCAGCGACTATTTCATTGTTGAAACAGCGCTATTGGTGGCCAAGTCTGACAAAACAAACTAAAGACTACGTCTTGAAATGAGGCATCTGCCATCAGATGAAAGGCTCCACCATAACACGCCCGGAACAGACACCATTATTAAAATCAGACAAACCTCTCGCTTGTGTGTATCTGGACCACTGCGGCCCCTTACAATCAGATGGGGCCTACAAGTATATCATGGTTGCAGTGGATTCATGCCAAAGATTCCTATGTCCTCAGCGCTCGGCTGACGCTCAAACTGTTATCAAAGATTTGCGAGTCTTTATCGGGACATATGCAGTTGGCACATTGCATTCTGACCGTGGCCCGGCATTTAGCTCTCGGGCTTACAAAGAGGCCATGGAAAGTATGGGCGTAGCATTGCGGTACTCCTCTCCGTACCATCCTGAGGGAAATTCTGTTGTGGAGAGGAAGAACCGGGACCTAAAGCAAGCTAGGGTATTAGGCAAGGGCGGTAGTTGGGTCCATCACATATATGGGGTACAGCGAGCTCTCAATAACCAGCCAAAAAGTTCTCTAGGGGGTGTCACTCCTTATGAGGTCCTATTTGGGACACGAATTGTGAAGGCGCAGTGGCGGATGAAAATCCATTTGATATCCATGATCGTTTAGCTGTTTTACAGGATCTAAATGAATCCAGGACACAACAATGTTACGTCCTCCTGAAACAGACCGCCACTGGGGAAGTCAAGGCAGTCACGGCAAGACCTCTCTGGATCCCAAAAGTCGGGGATCTGGTCAGAGAGAAAATAACGGACAAAAAAGAATTCGGACCATCATACAGAAAGCCTGTACCTGTCCTAGCAGTTCAAGGAACAAGGACTGTACTTCTGCTGCCTCTTGTCGGGAAAAAGGAGAAACGATTTGTCTCAATCGACTTAATCAAACCACACTATGTGGCCGATACTGAACAGTAGGCCTCGTGGACTCCACTGTAGCAGTCGCCCTCCTCTAGCTACAATCCAAGAAGTTCAAACAGAAAGACTCATCACGTTCGAAGAGCCTCCTGTACGGAATGAAGGACTATGCAACAATGCTATGGAACTCATTCCCCTTGAACCCGAAGTTCAACTTCAAAATCAAACTCAAAATAACGCACAAGTTGCAATTAGACCAAATACTAATGTTTACATCAACATGCCTCGACAAGAGCAAACTGAGATTTCAACAAATCCCGATGCAATTCCAACAATTGATCGAACTGCTTCGGGCTACTTCATGAACTTTGATACGTTTTCCTTGGATCCAAGTGAACCAGAAACGATGCCAGCCCAACAAACACGCAAGCAGCAGATTACGGACTTTCTGAACTTTATCAAAAAGACTTAGCTGGTATCACCTTGGGTAGAACTATGGGTCATTACTGGGATACTGTTCTTTCTTTTCTGGCTAGGCTTAGTTATAACTTTTAGCATGCTTATTAATGGACGATACCTTCAACAAAGACCTGCAGCCGAAACAGTAAATTTGATTCTGAAACCACATCAGTCCTCACATCGTGAAGAAAGAGACTTGTCATCAGTGAACATTACAGCAGTTCCTATACCGGACGGTATAGTTTGGGACAAGGTTGATTTCGATATATTCGGTCCTACTGAACTTTTAAAAATTTCTCATGTATTTAAAATTTCATTGAGTGATATCATTACCTCGAGTACATTTTCTGATAATTGGGACTCTGAAACTGTTAATGATATGTTGTCTGATTTAGAGAAAACTGCTGCATTTCTGAACACTGAAATGTTAGAAGGTACTTCAGACTATGACACTTTGTACTGTTACCAACATTATGGTCATCATTTCTTGCACAAATCTATATCACCTAGAAATGTTTTTGAGTACCATCAGTGGGAACATTGCCCTACACCACCAAAAGGTAGTTTGCATACATTTGCACAGAACTTTTCATATTTTTCAGGGTTTAACACCACTGACCCGACCTCATATTATTACAAGGTTGCACCGACATCAGCACTGAAAATTATGTTGACAAACACCAAACAGATATACTCTGCTTCCTTTATCACCCAATTGTCTGAACAGGGTTTTGACCTATGGAAGGACACAATAGACTTAAAATCAGTCTGGGGTTCTAGAGTCTGGCAAGTCCAGGGAACAGAGGCGCTATTTAGAGAGTGCCTCATTCCACAGCAGATGATATTTCTAAATGACACTGTGCAACAGACGTCCTGTCTTGGACTAGCCAAAAACAAGGACCTGAACACACCTCGGTTTCCAACACCATCACAGATGGAGGGGTGGCAAAATTCAACTTCACAAGAAGGGGCAACAGTGGATGACATTTTACCGTACAATAGATCAGACCCTAATTGGAAGAAATGGGTGGTTTGGCCCTTAGACACGAAGACATGTCAGAAAAGATTCTGTGGTATAACAGAAGGGTTCAGTATCCACAGGCCAGACCCTTGCTATGTACAAAGAGAACACCCAGGGGTAGTGACATCCTACAGTGTTGGAAAGTTGTGCCTTGATTGACTAGAGACCTCAACACTCACAGAAGTGAAACAACACTTATCCTTACTCACACAAGATATGGATCTTAGGGATTTTTTATTAGGTCCCAGGAAACCCCGTCAGAAACGTTTCATATATGCTGGCATTTATGCTGCCTACAATGAAAATTGGAAAATATCCCAACAAGAGGCCACAGAGAGAATACGGGAAATAGACCGTATTAATTTAGAAAAGGCATTAGCAGTAGTGGATAATGGGTTAACAACTTTGACCTCCAGGATCTATTCCTTAGGCAACATTGTATCTTCTGCAATAGACATACTGGAACAAGATTTGGCCATATTACAACACAGGCAATCTCAGTTACGTTCTATTATGCTGTTAAGCTGGACACTGCAATCTTTGCGTGAAGGCTATGTGCCTTGGCATTTTATCAACAGTACGTCTCTGTTTTCTGAATATAATCTAACAGATAAACAGGTAGAAATGGCACAAAGGGGAGCAAAATATACAATGTTCCGCATTGAAAAGCTGGATAGATTACTATTTACGGTAGCGGAATCACCATCAACAGAATGGCTAATCCATGGCCACGTAACTCTGCCGGATCACTACTTTTCAGTTTCAATATTGCCTTGAGCAAAGGCAGGCAGGCAGGCAAATATGAAAAATTGGGTAAGGAATACATTTAGGAATCTTGGGAATTACCGTACAGATTTCGATGCCGGAGTGGGGATCGAGAAGTGTTTCTAAGAGGTACAAACTGCAAGAACGCTTTAAGCGGTTCTCTCATGTGCCAGGATATTTCCCTGCACGGAGCTTGTAATGGTTCAGTAGCGAACTTGTCCTGCCACATGAAAGGGACTCCAGCAGCCGTGATTACTCCGGTATTCAGGCTACTCTCGAATGGGAGTTACTTGATGCTGAACGATCAAGGTTGCTGTGGGATGCTTCCGGGCATTGCCTATCTGGTCACTGTGAACTCCAGGGTTACTTGCTGTATGCAAGTATTATTTCCAATACAGTCAGGGAGGCGCCGTTATGGCCTTCGTTGAATGTTTCCTTTATACAGTTTGATACTTTGAGCAGACTGAAAGCCATGCTTTTACAGCAAACCGTACCCTTAACCTCCGCTCGAGAGACCTTTGATCTTCAAATCGCAAGGACCTCGACTGAGATACAGGCACTTATACGTACAAACTGCCCCTTTCATTTCGCAGAAATGGTGGGTCGTATCTTTAATATGTCTGATACGAGTGGTATTGTACACCTATTTAAGACCATAGGGTCAGGATTTTTAAGCACCTTTCAGACATTCCTCGGAGTTATTCCAAATTTTATACACTCCGATTTGGGAAGCGTTTTTGGAGGTCTTCCGCTGATCCTGCTCTCAATAGCAGGTATCCTGATATTTTTGCTACGCAATGGAGGGCCCAATCAAAAACGAGATGGCAAAAGCACTCCTGGAGCGCAAATATCGTGAGCGCATGGTACAACATCTGGGCACACCTCGCCTACGGGAACTGAGCGCCTCTTGGTTCCTATCGTTTAGACCAGTCTGGATGGACTGCATCTTACCTGTTCTTTGATGCCTGTTCTGCGGAGAAGAATGCGTGTTGGATCTCTGTCTGACACTTGAAACGGACACGCCTACGGACTTGAATACCAGGCTGGAACCCGTGAGGTCCCGTGCTCGGCAATGTCCCCAGCGTATTCCTATACTGATGGCTGCATTCCTCGAGAACCCGCAGGTGCCTTTTACTACAACTGGGTTAAGCATCAGCTCTTCCACTAGCACTCAGGTATCGACTACAGCACCAGCTGCCTCTGCACCAGCTATTGGCAGTTCTGAATATCATCTGTGCTCCATTGACGTACTCTGCGAGGTGTTACAGGGACCGTCCTCTACAGCGGCAAGCAACGACGATGTTGCGTCTCCCAGCCAGGACACTTAATCTATAATTGGCTCATCGTGTGCTGGGAAAGAATTCTGAATTTTTCCTTTTTTTGATTTCAAGCCTCAGCTAAATTTGGAACACTTCCTCAAATTGACACTTTCGCTGGAAAAGCATGGCCTTCTAACGCTTGTAGTGGTTCGGCTTCCATAAACGAACTCAACTAGAACTTTGGCTTAAAGTGACATTTCCAATACTAGCTTTCTAAATAATTTTTTCTCCCCCCCGATTAGACTGTTTTTAAATGGTTTTAATGACAATATTTTATGAAGCTCACTGATAGTTTTATGCGCTGCTACCTAGTAAAACCAGTAGTTCGCTAGCATTTTTATCATTGTTGACTGTTCGGAAGAGGAGTGGGTGTTATGTTTCATATAGGTACCCTAATATAGGCCCGGGTAATATCATACACCTTCACCTACATTATCTCCCTTATACTACACAGTAACGTGCCTTTAGGATTGAACCTTTACCTAGTTCTAGTCCTGGGTGCAGAAGGAGGGTTTTCCCTGAACAATAGCGTCCTATAACTTCATCAATGGACTCATACAGTATGAATGAATATTCATGAGGGTTCTTGGAAACCAGGCAGGGGCTACACCACCTGCATAATATCTACGTACAAGGTTCATCCCATACGCCATCCTCAAAACCAACAATGGCTAATACAAGAAACAAGGGACAAAGAAACCCTAGATACTTTTTGTATAAATACAGCACTTCTTGCTAGGGTTAGCAGAGGGAACCGAGACTTCCAGGCTGACACACTGACCAGAGACGCTGAGGCTCCTGCATGCAGACGCTCCAGCTGACAGTGGTCTAACACATCCCTCGCGGGGTGTCCAACTCGAGACCAGGACGGGGTCCCACACTCTCTCACTTCAGGTAATGGGGTTAGACTAAATCCTAGAGGGATTCTTAGCTTCACACCTACTTACATGCTAGGTACACTTAGGTACATCTAGATAGGCATCGTAGGAGTACGCGCATTTGTATCAGGCATTATATATTCATGTATGTATTCATGATTATTGCAAGATGGTAGCACTGTACTATCCTTTTATTTTCACTGTACTGCTAATCATATATATCTGCTACTGTCTAACGGTTGTTGCAGCACATCTATTTTACACTAGAAGAAAACCTGTGCAATAAATTCTTATTGTAACACGCCCGACTGTTTCTTCTGTGTAACTCTCTGAAACCGAATAAGTGAGCACGAGTGACTGAGCGAAAAGTAGTATATTGTTTCCACGATCCTGGGGGATCAGGGTTGTCATTTTCTGAGGTTGCCAGAAACTATTCTCTCCCTCATAAGAGGAGATTCTAGTGGCACTGTGAGCTAGCTAAAACAGAAAGGGGTGAAATGGTGACGGTAACGAATGAGAGTGGACAGGCTGATCTGAATACTACATTGTTGGATCTTCCGGTTTGTGAGTTGATAACGGAAACCCCTAAAAGAGGTTTACAAATAGACCCAAGGAGAATAGGACCGGATGTTACTCCAATAGCAGGGAGTTCAGCAGGTCCTTCACCGGAGGAATTGAATAATTGGATAAAGGAAATAACAAAACCGAAACCGCAACCACAGAGTATAAATGTGAGTCAATTGAAAGTGGATTTGGAAGTGATGATTATTGGCACAATAAGTCCAGATAGATTAGGGACTTACAGAGATGATGAACTGTTGTTTTTGTGCAAAAGCATTACATGGAGGGCAAAGAATCTTCACAAGAAAATATCCGAAGCTGCTAGTGAGAATGGAATAGATATAGAAAAATCGAAGGTGTTGCAAAAATCCTACAGGTTGGCCTTCACTGATAAGGATTTAGAGAGTTTGAATGCGTCAGGAAAAAGATTGCAGATAAAAGAATTGATGAACATTCTGAAGAAATGGGGAGGTGTAGATCGATGGAAAAATAGATGGACGAGAAAGAAGGAAGAAGCAGCTAGTAAAGGAATGTCTATGTTTCCGTTAAAAGAAACCGAACAAATTGAAAGGGTGTGTCCGATGAGAGAAGTTCCAGGTGGTGGATATGTTCACATTCCATGGTCAAGGCAGGATATATTGTCTTTTACGAATGATTTGCCCAGGTTAAGAGAGAAACCGGTTGAATGGTATAAACATGTAGAGAGGTTTGTGAAAGTTTCGAAGGTTTTGTTGAAGGATTTAGATGGGTTGTTTGAGATTGTTGTTCCAGCAGATTTGTGGACTGAATGTAAGATCACCGTTGATTGGCCAAAAGAAGAATATCCTAGAGATCCTAAAACAGGTGCACCATCTGAGGAGGTGATGAAAAAGTATAATCAGGTAATCACCTTCTTGAAAGGGAAAATATCTCCGAAAGAAACAGATTCGGTTAATATTGATAGAACGACCCAAGAACCAAAAGAGTCAGTCCATGCATACTATGAAAGGTTATTGCAGGTATTTAAACAGTATAGTGGGTTTGAGAATATTGGAGACAAGGATATGGGACATTTTGTATATCATTTTGTGTTCGGATTGAAACCGGAAATTAGTAATATGATTCAGCAACATTTGATTTGCTGGCAGAGCATAACAATAGATGAAATTCTGAGGTATGCAAAGTATTGTAGTGATGACATTGAATCAAGACATAAAAAGTTAAAAGAGAAAATTATGTGGGCACAAGTGAAAGTGGCAGAGCAGCAAGAGGCAAATAATAGCCCTCAAGCTGGTTACCAGATGAATGGTCAAAATCAAACTGGTCAAGTACCCAGTGGGTGTAGAGGAAGAGGTAAAATGAGTAGAGAGGAAGCTATGAAGAAATTTCCTTGTCATGTGTGCGGAAAGCATGGACATTGGAAGAATGAGTGTAGATCTGCTAAAAAGAATAATGGGGCAAATCAAAATTTAATTCCACAGATGCAGAACGAGGTGGGTGCAAATCAGCAACAGCAGCAGATAGTTACTCCACAGTTACAGGTGCCACAAGCTCCCATGCCAAACAATGTGAATGCTCAAGTGCAGAGGTACGGTGCAAATACTGGATTTCACGGAGGTGACCATGGTTGTAAGAATCAAACTGTGCAAATGATTCCGCAATATTGGTTGCAGTGCAATGAGAGTGATTTAGACTCATCTCAATGACGGTGCCTGAGGGGGAGGGAAGAGTGCGTACTTGGCGCATCCTTGGCGGTAGATCAGTCAGGTCCATTTGTTGACAGAAAGGTAGAAGGGAATGACATTACATTCTTAGTGGACACTGGTGCTACCCGTTCTACTGTGAGAGCAGCAAAAAGTCCAAACCTATCCCTCTCGGGAGAAACTATCCAAGTTGTAGGAGTCTCAAACAAACATATTAGAACCCCAGTCACAAATCCAATAGAAGTTCATATTGGAAACTTCAGAGACATGCATCAGTTTGTGGTATGTGACTCGAGTCCAGTAAATCTCCTAGGTAGAGATTTATTATGCAAAATGAACTGCACCATCTATTGTACGCCGGATGGTATTGCATTTCAGACACCTGATGAGGATGTCGAATTTAAAATGATGCTAGCAAAGCAAGGGACAGAAGTGGATGAGTTGTTTTCACTTCTCACAGAAGAGAATTTGCCGGAAGAGTTAAAAAGTGCAGTGAGATCGGATGTGTGGGATTTTTCTGGAAAAGAAATTGGCTTAATGACAAATATAGATCTGATTCAGGTAACAGTGAAAGAGGGTGCTGTATATCCAAACACACCTCAATACAAAATGAGTCCGGAAGTAATTGCAGGAGTCACTCCTGTGATAGACCAAATGATTGAACAAGGAATTTTAAAAGAAATACTGAACAGTCCTTGTAATTCACCTATTATAGGTATCCAAAAGCCCAATGGGAAATACAGGATAGTGCAGGATTTACGGAAAATAAATAAAATTGTAGTACCCTGTTGTCCAATAGTGCCAAATCCAGCAGTGATACTATATCAAATTCCCTGTGATGCTGAATGGTACACAATGATTGATTTGTGCCAAGCATTTATTTTTATTCCTTTACATCTGGAAAGCCAATATTTGTTTGCATTCCGGTTCGGAGACCGTGTTTTGGCATGGTGCCGAGTATCTCAAGGGTTCACCGAGAGTCCCTCAATCTTTAACCAGATCTTGAAAAAATGTCTGGAGACTTTGGTCATGCCAGCAAATTCAGCCTTGGTTCAGTACATTGATGACCTTTTAGTGGCATCAAAGACATGAGAGGCATGCGTAACAGATACAGTTGCCTTACTGAACCATTTGGCAGAAGGAGGACACAAAGGGGCCGATTCCGATCTCGGTCGGAGGCGCACCCAATACCATTCGGTCGGGAAAAAAGCCATGCGAAAGCCTGTTTCCCGACCGAACCGTACGCGGGTCCGGCCGAGCGAGTACGATGCGAATTCGCCGACCGACTCGTCCGGGCGACCCGACCGCTCCGACCGACTCGTACCCGGATCGTACCGCTCCGACCGACTCGGTCGGACCCGGTTCGCACCGCGCAATGGAGACGTTTTCCGGCCGGGTAAGTACGATGCGCACCTCGACCGCTCCGACCGACTCGCGCCGTCCGACTCGAACTCGCTCTCGGAGCCGTACTTTGGGGGTCCGTGTCGGACCCCCTGTACGCGTACCCGTGCGAGGCGCACACAGGGGGGACCCATGGGTCCCCCTACCTGTGCGTGTATGCCGCGGAGCGCTTCGCGGCGTACTCGCTGTAGGGGCGCCCTTGTCCGCCTCGCACCCATTGAGGCAATGGGAGCCCGCGTACGCGTTGTACGACCGGCTCCCATTGAGTTCAATGGGAGTCCGACCGACTCGTATCCGATAACATACGGACGCATCGGACTCGTTCGGTCGGACTGCACGGGTCCGATTCGGTCGGAAATCTCTCCGGGTCCGGCTCGGTCGGAGTAATTTCCGGCCCGAATCGGAATCGACCCCAAAGTGTCCCCAGCAAAATTACAATTTTGAAAACAAGAAGTCCAGTCCCTAGGACACAAAATAGAAAAGGGAGTTAGAAAGGTGACACCAGAAAGAATCGATGCGATCAAACAGATGAGTCCACCTAAAACTCAGAAAGAAGTACGAATGTTTTTGGGAATGGTTGGATACTGTAGGCAGTGGATCAGTGGTTTCTCACTGATTGTAAAACCTCTACAGAGGTTGACACGAAAAGATGTGAAAGATCCGATTGTGCTGGATGATGAAGGTATGGAGGCCTATACAAAATTGAGAAACAGTCTTTGTCGAGCACCTGCATTGGGAATGCCTGATTATACAAAAGAGTTTGCATTGTACAGTTGTGAAAGATATGGGTGTGCACTTTCAGTCCTAACTCAGAAACATGGAATGGCATGACGTCCAGTAGCATATTTTTCTGCTACTTTGGATTCAGTGGCTGCAGTGTTACCAGGCTGTTTGAAAGCAGTAGCCGCCACTTGTGTGAGTCTGGAACAAAGTGAAGCGATTGTGATGGGATATCCAGTCAAGGTGTATGTGCCACATTCTGTTGAGATTCTTTCAACTCGAACCCGGACCCATTATATGACCTCTAGTCGGCTAAGTACGAGAGAGTGATTCTGGGTGCTGAAAATGTGACTGTGGTGAGGTGCACAACTGTAAATCCGGCAACCCTACTACCAAATTCTCGTTGTGAGGAGGTGAGAGAGGAA
Source organism: Calotriton arnoldi (assembly GCA_963921515.1). NCBI lineage: Eukaryota > Metazoa > Chordata > Amphibia > Caudata > Salamandridae > Calotriton > Calotriton arnoldi. The sequence continues at coordinate 157,036 of CAWUFW010002113.1, forward strand.
GTGGATCATGATTGTTTGGATGTGACAGAACTGTGCACCAAACCCAGGCCTGATATAGAAGATGTTCCTTTGGAAGAACCAGACTGTGAGATATTTGTGGATGGGTCATGCCTAAGAAATGAAAAAGGCGAATTATGCACTGCCTATGCTGTTTGCACCATAGCGGGAGTTCTAGAAGCATCCTGTCTAAAAGGGGTAAACTCTGCCCAAATTGCTGAATTGATAGCTCTAATTAGAGCGTGCAAAATTGCCAAAAGCCTAAGGGTGACCATATTCACTGATAGCCAATATGGGTTTAAGTTTGTCCATGATTTTGGACAGCTATGGATGCAAAGGGGATTTCTGACTTCTTCAGGTTCCCCTATCCGTAACAGCAAAACTGTAAAAGAATTATTGGGTGCTTTACAATTGCCCAAAAGAATTGCAGTGGTCAAATGTGCAGCACATAAATCAGGAGATGATTATGTGACAAAGGGCAACAGATACGCCGACCGAATAGCGCGTTTCTGTGCACGAAATTTAATGGCCTTAAACAGAGCATTTGAGAGGGAAAATACCGAATGCCATCTTATGTTTACTACCACATTTGAAACTTGGGATGAAATGAGGCAGATGCAGGAAGAGGCAAGTGATGAGGAAAAGGAAATTTGGAGAAATACAGGTTGTAGAAAGCGAGCAGAAGACGAAGTGTGGGTATATTTTGACGAAAGACCAGTCATGCCAGATTCTTTACTTTCCCATATGGCCAGGGTATACTATGGAATTGCACATGTTGGTAGAGATGCAATGATCAGACTCTTCAAGCAGACATTGTATAACCCAAAGTTCAGGGTCATTGCAGAGAGCCTTTGCCAGAGGTGTATCACTTGTCAGAAGCAAAATCCAGGCAGAAAGACAGTTGTTAGTTGGGGATGAATTGGAAGAGCAAGAGGACCATTTACCCGTCTCCAATTGGATTTTGTCGAACGTCCCCCATGTAATGGGCTGAAGTATGTGTTGGTTGTCATCTGCTTGTTCTCTCGTTAGGTGGAGGCCTATTCCCACGAGGAGAAATGACAGCCTAACTGTAGCAAAATTGCTATTAAGAGAACTGATTCCTAGGTTTGGATTTCCAGTCACTTTAGAGACAGATAGAGGAACACATTTCAATAATGAGATAATTCGGATGATTTGTGCAGCATTACAAATTGAGCAGAAGCTGCATTGTGCCTATCGACCTGAAGCATCCGGAGTGGTCGAGCAGATCAATGGCACTATAAAATCTAGGCTAGGAAAGGTGTGTGCATCCACAACACTCAAATGGCCTGACGCTTTACCCCTTGTATTGATGAGTCTTAGAAGTATACCTGACAAAAAGACGGGATTGAGTCCACACGAAAGTCTGATGGGAAGAGCAATGAGACAAGCATACATACCAGCGAACAAACTGATGAGTATATCTGATGATCTAGTGCTTGATTATTGCAGAGGATTGGCTGATCTGGTGCGTTCTGTGTCTCACCAGGTTGGAGAAAACGCCACCACAACACAGCCGAATCAAGCTCATGATCTGAGTCCTGGTGAGTGGGTTCTTGTCAAGAAACACGTGAGGAAATCGTGTTTAGAACCCAGGTGGAGTAGTCCTTACCAAGTTATTCTGGTGACGACGACAGCAGTGAAGAGTGGTGGTTTGCCAAACTGGATTCATGCAAGCCATACCAGACGAGTCCCAAGTCGACTTGAAAGACAAGAAGAGCAGCAACTGGTAAAACAAAGTCAAAGACCAGAGGTTGAAGTGTGTGAAGCTGAAGAATCTAGAGTAACAGATTCTGAAGAACAGACTAATGACGAACAGCCAAGCACAAGTCAAGTAAAGTGGGCACCAGCTACTGGGTCTCGTGAGACTGCTGTTGAACCAGAGGAAGGTGAGACTGTTGTTGAACCAGAAGAAAGTGGGTTCACGGTTAAACCAGGAGAAAGTGAAATTGCTGTTGAATCAGCGGAAACAGAAGTTACTGAAAATCCAGAAGAAGAAGAACAGATAGAAGAAAGGACAAACAAAAGAACCTGTGAAACAGATGGAGAAGGTGAAAGGGTAGTTCAAACCAAGAAACCAAGAAACCAAGAAAAGGTGACAACTGGCCAAGTGGAGTGAAAAGACTGAAATACACCCTTGTGAGGAGAAAGTCAAAGAAAAGACCAGAGCAAAGTAATGAGGTCTCAAGTCAGACAGAACAAGAAGAGTCAGGAGAAGAATTAGTATGAAAAACAAGGAGAGTAAGAATTCCAAGCAGGAAATACAAAGCACCAGAATGGACTTACGTGGTCTTGGAAGAAATTAAAAGCTCAGATCCAAGTGGAGAAAAAGACAATTCTGACACTGAACATGTTGATGAAAGCAAATTGAGACCACCTTAAAAGAACTGTGACAAAAACTAAGGTGCAACATTTTCAGCTGGAAGAAGAAGTAAAGAATTCTAAAGACCTAAAGAAAAGAAAAAGAAAAGAAAGGGGTAAAGAAGAAAGTCTGAAGTGTGGGATTACACTATTTTTCCTAGAATTTTGAATTTTTTAGAAAAGTTTAGTGTTTATAGATTTAGATAGATTTTTATATAATTTTTAGGTAGAATACAAAATGGCTGAAGAAAAGGTGACTGAATATCCAAAATCTAGTCTAAAACATAGATGTATTAAAGCTTGCTTATGTAGTGTTTTGTTATTAACATTCATGTGGATATTACTAACTGTCCTTGTACCTATTCTAATGGTAACTAATAATAGAAATAATACTAATGATGTAACTAGTGAAAGAGTGAATGATGTTACTAAAGGAACACCTAATCCTAACATAGAACAAATGGATGGAAGCATTCTCCATCTTGATAAATCAATTAGTGATTTCTCATTAAATGTGTTTACTAAATTGTTGTACGAATACATAGATACGATGAATGTGAGTGATTGTTATGTGTGCATGCAATTACCTTAGTCTGTCTCAGAGGGGGTGACGTATCATCACCTTCCTTTAACATATGGTGTGTCTTGCAGTGTCTTAACAAGTTTGTTTTACGTGACGGGGAAGCTCGAATATCATTATTCCAATATAGATTTAGTGTTTTCCGAGATACCTGTTATTAAGGAACTATGGGGGTCATTACGATGTACGGCGGATCGCCACCGCCCGCATGGCGGTGGCGATCCGCTGTACATTTCCCTCCGCCCTCCACCCATTTACCCCCCGCCATATTAGTATGGCGGGGGGTTCAGCGGCGGACGGAAAGACCGCCTGCCGCTTTCCGCCGGTCGACTTGTCGACCGTGCGGAAACGGGTTTAATATGGTGGCGGTGTCTGTGAGACACCGCCATCCATATTAGGATGTAGGCGGTGAGGAGCCTTTTCATGGTGGCATTTCCGCCATGAAAAGGCATGCGGTATTCGCATTTGGGGGCCCGTTGCGGGCCCCAGGATGTTGTGGGGGCACATGGGGGTACCTATGGTACCCCCTGCATTTGCATGCACAAGGTGGCAGGCACCGCGCGGTGCCTGTCACGTTGTGCATGCAAAAGCACAACATGCATTTTGTACATTGCGGCGGGTGCTGCTGACAGCACCGCCCGCCGCAATGTAAAACATGCGGGATGTGCCCGCCAGTGTGGCGGGCGCATCCTAATGTGCCTGGCGGGACCGCCGCGACTTCGGCGGGCGGTCCCTGGCTCCGTTGCGGTGGCGGGTGGACAAAGTCCGCCCGCCATCGTAATGGACCCCTAAATAAGGTTTTAAGTAGTAAAAATGCACGTTATATGGGAGAGTTCTTCCATATTACCCAAACTTTAGATATAGAATATGCCTATAAAAACAATTTAACATGTAGTTTACAGGTTGAAGAAAAAGTATTTATAGAAATGGTAGAAAGTAGAAAGGAAAGTTTTCAAAGAAAAGCTGCTGAACAGAATTCACAGATACCACCATGGGCTTTCAGGGAAGGAAATTATGAGAAAGGCAAGACATAGGCTGCAATGTCCCTGGACTGGCATCAGAAGGGAAAAATATGTTTGCTTAGAATGAAAACTAACTATAACAATTATTTCATTGGTACTATTGAATGTGAGCATACCTTCGAAATTACTGGAGGTTGGGGACTGAAGGGTGGAACTGATCCTGTCTTTCCAGGAGTCTTTTATGTGTGTGGTAAGAAAGCTTACTATAGGTTGCCTGCACATTGGTATGGTAGTTGTTATTTTGCTATTGTTTTTCCAAAGGTCTACCATATGGACCGAAACAACAACCGACTAAGTGAAATAAAACAAGGACTAACACGTAATAAGAGAGCAAGTTTCTCAGAAACAGTGGGTGATATTTTTGGTGCACTGATACCCTCAGTTGGAGTCGTTCTAAATTCACATAAAATTCGGAAGTTATCCACAGTGGTTGATCGTTTATCAACAGATACTGCTGGAGGTTTCTTAATGATTGACACAGAAATGGTTGCAATCAGATCAATGGTTTTGCAAAATCGACTTGCCCTTGATATATTATTGGCAAAAGAGGGTGCAGTCTGTGGCATGTTGAAAATCCAACACTGCTGTACCTATATCCCTGACAAAAGAAAAGGAATCGAGGGATATATAAAGAATATTATGAAATTACATGAAGATTTGACCCAACTGGAGGTTGACGGTGTTTGGGAAAAACTAGGTAAAAGTTTCTCCTCTGTAGGTAAATGGTTTTCTACCTTTGGAAGTAGCTTATTAGGAAAAATAATAATGCCAATTATTTCAGTAGCTGTAGTAGCCTTAGTGATAGTAACAACATATAAATGTTGTAAGTGTAAGAGTGGGAAAAAGGAAGTGACAGAATCAGAGAATAAACGAAGAGCGAGAAAAAGAAAAAGAGAGGAAATAGCGCTAGAAGAATACTATAATATGATGAAAGATATAGATGAGAGTGCCATAAAAAGAGAGAAAAATACTGAGTTTTAGAAAAATGAAGATGGCACTCGGTATGGTAGGTATTTTATGATGGCTCCAGGAAGCCATCAAAGGGGGGATCGATGGAGCAGGATTTCGCAAAAAGAAACTTGCTCGAAAGAATACCCCCATAATACGTACTAACAGTAAGTAGCAATAGAAACTAACGTGCACCTTACATGAACACAAGGGAAAAATGCTTTGTGCATGCAGGCACTAACGTGAGATAACGCATGAAAGAACTATAACCATATTTACATTGTGCTTTGGAGGAAACGAGAAGTAATGCATGACTAGGCCGCATGTGCATTCCATAGTTTGCATGTTGCCGCTTGCTTTGAAATTATAAATAATACCGCTTCTGCATAAAGCTATGCTAGGAAAAATGCTAACAGGGAATAGTGCAACGGTGGGTGGTAAACAGTGAAAACTACATTATTATATAATTAATGAATGTTCATTTTCCATTTGCTATAGTGAGCTGAATGAGATGCCATTTTCCCTTAATTTAGCCGAATAAAGGAGGGGCAGGATAAACGAGTGAAATTGACCGGTCAGAGGCACACTGAAGCGCTGAGCACAGCAGAAGAGATGCAAGGGTTGAAGGCCAATGTGATGATCGTCTGCCAAGCGATGTGACTAACCTGGGGACAGAAAGACTCCTTCCGCAGACATTTGCTTAAATTTGTGTACAATTGTAACATAGATTAAATTGTGTGAACATAACTATTTTGAAATCAGGGGAATGGGTGTAGAACAATGAACAAGCTCAAATTTTGAGAAAAGTCACAGTGGTGTGACGATCCACCTCTAAAATTCTCCAGTCATCTGCTTAGTTTCGTAAAATGTTTCAACTGATGTGGGATGGACATGTAGGACTTAGGGTATAACTGGGGTGCCTTTAGGGGTGTGGTTAGGTTAGGCTGGCTACAGAGAGAGAGAGGGGAGATGCGTCGCTGTCCGTCGGTTTGCAGAGAGGCCTAGCTGTTCCTGTCCTGTCCCGTTCCTGTCCCTGTAATCTTTGTTCCCTGATTCTATTTCAGGGAACCCCCACCATCACTTTGGCCAGAGGGGTGGTTTTCTACAGATCCTTTGGTTAGTATTATTCTGACTCGTTCATGAAAAAAGAATTTCCTGCAAATGCATTTTGTCTCTGAAACTTTTGTCTCTTCATCTATCCACTCCTTCATGCGCAATGTCATTATTTGATTGATGAGTTTGTCTCTATCTGAAATTGCTGATGTTTTCTCCCCCTTTGTGAGTTCATTGTTTGCACTTGTGACCGTATGCATTGAGCATTTTTATCATTTAATTTGAGATAAAGCTTTATTAACTTCAACGAGAGTCTGTGTTTATTTAGCTGATTGAATAGTTAGTTAGATAGTAGTATCATTACCATCAACTATTCAACTAATTGGTTCATCGATCAAATAGAAGGAAAGTTGATGTGTAAGTTAGATAAGTATTTTAAAATGTCATACATGGATTTTAGAAGGAAATTAATTGAACTTATATAAATTGACCCCAGCGCATCAGGGATTTGGGTGAATGTGTATGGGCCATTGTTCTGTGATATTATTGAGTATTGATCCCTGATCAGGTATTGGCCGGGCGCTGGATCAGAGGATGTTAAAGAAAACACATGCATTCTGCCCAAAGTGATGCCAGAAAGTCTTGTTTTTATGTTTGAGAGCACTCAAATTGCCTGCAAGAGAAATGGGCTGTTCCAGCCTTTTCTCCTGGCATGCTGGTATTTGTAGTTTTTTTCCTCCATTTTTAATTAAGTGAAGTTAAAATCATGCCAAATGTTAATGTGAATTATTCAGCGCTGATTTTTTGCTGTATTTCTGATTTTCTTTTTTTTTTAAACTTTAACCAAAAGTGCAGTACAAGCTCTCATATGCGAAGCAGGGTTTATTATAGCCTTAGAGCCTGCCATAGCGGGCTCTACCGGCCATTAAAAGCCAGCTCCAGTGTTACGGGCGACCCCTTTAACAAGGGAGCGGACCTTTAATGGCCGATAAAGCCCGCTATGGAGGGCTCTAAGGCTATTAGAACATTCCATCCCTAGAGAGAAGAATGTTTCATTTGTAAAACAAAGGTCTCACGGAGGCCGAGGGGGTTGAAATCCCCTTGGGCTCCGGGAGGTATTTGTTAAACATTGGAATGTTAATGCTCCGGGCATCTACCAGCCATTAAAAGCCCGGAACACTCTATTGTTTTCAATGGAGCACTCAACATTCCAATGTTCTAACTTTTAGATCGAAGTTTGTAACCGTCGCCACAAGGTACAGCCTTGAAATATTTTAAATAAAAAAATTGTGATGGGTTATTTTGAAATAACGTTTATGACTTTGTACATGATTGTAAAGACATGAAATCAAATTAACTGCCTAATTTTGATGTTAAAATGCAAGAGAAACTTCTGCATTGCTCTGTTAATAGCAATTATCAATGTTAGCTAATGAGAAATGTTTAGCCACCCCTGTCTGCCTCGATGCTTACAATTGTGAGGTCTGTACTTGTATTGGACTTCAAATAAATTGTAGCACCAGCATGCAAAGTGTGTGGAATGGGAGGGAGAACGCAGCATCTCACTTGAGTCTGAAAAAGTTTCATGTGGGATTCTAAAGCCACACGAGGTCTCTCATTTGACACACTTTAAGAATAGTATATATTGTACCAGATGAAGCTTTTTTTTTTTGTCTTTATTCGATATTTTCAATCATAAAAGACACAAAATAATACACAGAATATCATAAAATACCATAAAATACCTAAAAATAAATAAAATAAAATAAAAATAAATAAATAATCATTGCAAATTAGAATTCCTTAAAATATCATTAAAAATTGAATATTCCATTAAAATTGTGCGATTCTATATAAAAATTTAATAACATTTAGTGCCAGTAAAGATAGTGGCTAGGGTTGATATTCTTAGAATTAGCAGAAAATGTATAACACCATATGTAAAATCCAGTTATTTGTGAGGGTACAGTACACAGAGAATAAACCTCACTAAATTTATATGCAGGTTAATTAATGCAGAGTAATAACTGCGGTAGCCTCCAAACTGGTTCTTCTAAGGGCCCATGTCCAGCTCAGAAACTTTGCTATAGCTATGGCTACGTCTTCGCGTGTATCTGTTTTCAAAATGCGCAGTGCTGTTTGGCAAGATCTTGTGCCAAGGTTTAAGCAGATCGGCTTGAGCCATTTATGTCGAGGACCCTTGTATGCTGGGCACACAAACAATACGTGAGCAATGGACTCTTCCATAGTTAGGCACAGAGGGCATTTAGTGTCTAAAGCATTATGCCACTTTGACGTAAAGGATTTAATGGGGAGGGTACCCACTCTGAATTGGTGATATAATTTCCTATCACAAGGTCTCGCAATAAAATCCCAGTATGCTTCAGGCCTGAATTCATACTTATGTTCTAAAAAGATGCCTGTCAGGGAGGTACTACTCACCAATGACATGGTCTTGTAACTGACCATGTCCCTATAAAGTGCTTTATAATCATTTTTACTTGGAAACAAATTCCCTACTGGATCCTCCCACAAATTGCTAAGCCCCATATCAAATAAAGTGCCCTTGATCTTTTGTAGCCAATTAATTTTTGAAGACGTGTCTGCTTCTCTAACATACTTTACTGTATTAGCATATGGTGCTAGCTCCGGTGTTGTTCATAGTCGTCTCCAGTAGGCCAGGGGTCTAAAACCCGCTGCCTCCTCAAATGGAGTACAACCCAAGTCTAATAATAAGGGTTTGAGAGGAGTCGATTGAGGGAGACCCGTTAATGATCTCACGAACTTGTTTTGGGCAAGGACTAGGGGAGCTAGATTTTCAAAACCCCAAAGTTCTGCTCCATAAAGTATTGATGCCCTAATTTTCCCTTTATAGATTGTTAGAGCTGGCCCTACCAGTTTAGTATGGGAGAGTCGGTGTTCTTTTAGTAGGGCCCCTGCTAGTTGATTATGCCTGAGAACTAACAAATCTATCTGGGGTTTCCAGTTCATCCTCTTACCCATTGTTACACCCAAATATGTAAAGGTGTCAGTTTGCTCCAAGGAAACATTGTTCATCGTTACTCTGCCTTTAACTTTTTTATGTTTATGCAACACCATGAACTTGGTCTTATCGACGTTAACTACTAGCTCATGGTCGTTGCAAAAAACAGTGAATCTGTCGAGGGCATGCTGCAGATCAGATTGAGTTTTAGAAAGAATTAAAGTATCGTCTGCAAACATTAACCAGATGATATTTAACGTGTCTGTGAAGAAACAAAGTGATGTTGAATTAGGGCTCCAGTCCTTATAGTGTGGGAGGGGGTTCAGGGACATTTATTTTTGAGGGGTTGGTAACTCACCAAGTTCGGCAGTATGTAATATAAGATTTTAAGACTTTCCACATATGTTTATCAGGTCTACCATGAGTATACTTTAGCCCTTTACAAGACTTAATAAGTGATAGCTTATCAGCACTTAAGCCTCTGATGAATTCCTGTTTGAAGGAATTAGTAACCCAAATGTTGATGTTTGATGTCTGACTAACTACGTAGACAAGCCACTAAGTTCTACAAGCAAGGCATACTAAACCTGGCATCAAGAACAAAGCACAGTTTGCATTCATTAAAAATGCTAGAAAATGCAATTGAATAGCAAAACAAACATTCTTTATCCTAACATCCCACCACTATAAATACTGACAATTTTAGCACACTTCGGCAGTTATCAAGCAAATTGCACACTGCATTTGGTATTCTGAGCATGTCAAATTATATTACTTATGAAAGATACTTAGAACTGGATATTCTGCACTTAACATTCATTCTGACATTATGGATTGTGCTACACTATCACATGATGTTTAGCCACAAGAAATGAGTAATTAGTGAGACCTTTTATACCTTTGAATCCCTACCATGTGGGCCACAATTGCTTAAAGTCCAATGCATCTGCCAATGAGCAGTCCGCCACCTGTTAACATATGGCACTGAATTCCAAACAGGCAGAGGAGGGCCCATGAGATTTATGAACATTAATGAAGAAAAACGTGAGATACCCAGACAGTTTCGTAAGTGTGACATTATCAAGTTCATGGTGCTGAAATATCTTTCGCAGTCACTTGGAGTCACAGGAAATGTTTATAGTGCTCAAAGCAGGTTATAGTTGTTGTGGAATCTCATTCTCATCACCGTCAATATACTCTCTGAAACCTTCTGATATGAGTTTATAACTAAAAATCTCCTGCATTTGGTTTTGTAGTTTCTCCTTGCCTTCATACCATAAGTAGGCTTGGGCAGTAAACTCCGCTCCGCCGGTGGAGTTCACAGAGTTTTACCGCTCCGCTGGGAACATGGAGTTTGGCAAAAAAACTCCACCACCCGCCGGCGGAGAGGCGTTTACCGGTGCCCGCTTTTAGTGGGATGGCAGCAAGGGCAAACTTCTCATCAATGGTGAAGCTGAAGCCATTGATGCTGAAAGTGGTGTTGCAGCACTTCTTGAAGCATTCCTCCCTGCTGCTTGGCTCCGTCATGTTGGTGCCAGCCATGCCCTGCAATGGCAGTGATTGTCCCCTTCTCTGCTAGGGTGACGCAGGGCTGGCAGAGTTAGCAGGAACCCTACTGTCGTGTAGTTCCTATAGTACCCATGCAGGACCTGCGCGTTTGGATAACATAAACTGCAGGCTTGGTGGCAGACTGGCTCTGTGCACCCCCACCGCGTATGTTAGCCGGATTTGCATTAGCTAGCTCACAGTGCCACTAGAATCTCCTCTTATCAGGGAGAGATTAGTTTCTGGCAACCTTAGATCATGACAACCCTGATCCCTCAGAATCGTTGAAACAATGTACTACTTTTCGCTCAGTCACTCGTGCTTACTTATTCGGTTTGTCTCAGAGAGTTACACAGAATAAACAGTCTGGGCGTTTCAATAAGTATTTATTGAACAGCTGTTATTCTAGTGTAAAATATATGTGCTGCAGCAACCAGTAGACAATAGCAGAGATATATTATCAGCAGTACGATAAAAGTGAAAGGATAGTACAGTTCTACCATATTGCAATAATATTGGTTATATACATGAATATATAAAATGCATTATAAAAGTGCGCGTACTCCTACGATGCCTAACTAGATGTACCTGAGTGTACCTAGCATGTGTGTAGGTCTAAAAGCCTAAGAGCCAAGAATCCTTCTAGGATTTAGTCGAGCCCCATTACCTGAATAGAGAGAGTGTGGGACTCCGTCCTGGTCTCGAGTTGGACACCCCGCAAGGGCTGTGTTAGACCGCTGTCAGCTGGAGCGACTGCATGCAGGAGCCTCAGTGTCTCTGGTCAGTGTGTCAGCATGGAAGTCTCGGTTCCCTCTATCTTACCATGGCAAGATGTGGTGTATTTATACCCTAAAGTGTCTCGTCCCTCAGTATGGTTTGTATTGGTCTTTGTTAGACATGAGGAAGACGTCAGGGGTGAACTTTGTACATACATATTATGCGGGAGATGTAGCTGGTGAATGCTCATGCATAATTTATGAGTACATTGTAGGCCTGTGTTCGGGAAAGACCTTGCAGTGTTCTAACCACAGACTAGATAACGTTCAACCCTCAGAGTTCGTTGTGTACTGTAGGGAACTAATGTAGGTGAAAGATCATGCCTATATTAGGGCATAGGAGATCATGACTATAATAGGACATATACGATTATGACCATAATAGGGCATGCACGAGTATGACCACAATTGGGCATATACGAGTATGACCATATATGGCATATATGAACGTGTCTATATTAGGGCCTCTATACGAAACATAACACACACTCCACTTCCGAATTGGATGACAATGACCATACTTAAAATCTGGACAATTTAAAAATGTTCTTAAAAAAAACCTAAAAACATTGTTTTTTAAAAACATATTTAAAAAATGTTAAAAAATGTTACAAATCAGCTATTCTTTCGTTGCCACTTGAAAAAAGTCAATTCTGTCTCACTTATAAAAGTTGCACTACAAGCAGAAGAAGGCCATTCTTTTCTCAAGTGAAAGTGTCAATTTAGGAAATGTTCCAATTTTAGTTTGTTTATTTATGAAACGAAGTGGAGAAGCCGGATTCTTTCACAGGACGCGATGAGCCAATTCCAGCTTAAGTGTCCTGGCTGGGAGATACAGCATTATCGGTGTTAGCTACTGCAGACGACAAATCCAACACCTCACAGTCAACGTCAATCGCACATAGATGGAATTCAGCACTACCAACAGTCTGTGCTGCGGCAGCTTGTGCAGCAGTTGTTACCTGAGTGCCTGTGGAGGAGCCACCTAACCCAGCAGGAGCAAACGGCACCTGTGGATTCTCAAGGAATGCGTTCATCAGAATTGGAAGACGCTGGGGACAACGCAGAGCATGGGCCTTTAGGGGGTCCAGCATAGCATTCGTGTCCGGAGGCATATCTGATGGAAACGTTAGACAGAGATCCAACGCGCATTCTTATCCGCAAAACAGGCATCGAAGAACAGGTAAGATGCAGTCCACCCAGACTGGTCTAAACGATAGGAACCAAGAGGCGTTCAGTTCTCTTAGGCAAGGTATACCCAGAAGCTGCACCATGCGCTCACGGTATTTCTGCTCCATGAGTACGCCCGCCATTTCCTCGGAAAGTGGGCCGTTCATTGCGTAGCAGTAAGATTACAATCAGGACTCCTACAATTAGGAACAGGATAAGCGGGAGACCTCCAAAGACGCTTCCCAATACGGAGTGCATAAAATTTGGGATTACTCCGAGGACTGTCTGAAAGCTGTTTAATAGTCCTGACCCTATGGTCTTAAATAGGTGAACAATACCGCTCGTATCAGACATGTTAAAGATACGACCCACCATTTCTGCGAAATGAAAGGGGCAATTCGTATGTATAAGCACCTGTATCTCAGTCGAGGTCCTTGCAACTTGAAGTTCAAAGGGTTCTCGAGCAGAGGTTAAGGGCACGGGTTGCTGTAAAATCATGGCTTTCAGTCTGCTCAAAGTATCAAATTGTATAAAGGAAACATTCAAAGAAGGCCATAACGGTGCCTCCCTGACTGTGTTCAGTGGTGGAAACAATACTTGCATACAGCAAGTAATCCTGGAGTTAACAGTGACCAGATAGGCGACGCCCGGAAGCATCCCACAGCAACCTTGATCGTTTAGCATCAAGTAACTCCCATTCGAGAGCAGCTGGAAAACCGGCGTGATCATGGCCACTGGGGTCCCTGACATGTGACAAGATAAGTTCGCTACCGAACCACTACATGCTCCGTGCAGAGAAATATCCTGACACATGAGAGAACCGCTTAAAGCGTTTTTGCAGTTTGTACCACTCAGATACACTTCTCGATCCCCATTCCGGCATCGATATCTATATGGTAACTCCCAAGTTTCCTTAATGTAACCCTTACCCATTTTTTCATATTTGCCTGCCTGCCTCTGCTCAAGGCAATATTGAAACTGAAACGTAGTGACCGGCAGAGTGATTTGGCCATGAATTAGCCATTCAGTTGATGGTAATTCGGCTACAGTGAATGGTAACCTTTCCAGTTTCTCAAAACGCAGCATTGTATATTTGGCTCCCCTTTGTGCCATTTCTGTCTGTTTATCAGTTAGATTGTATTCTGAAAACAGAGACGTGGTGTTTATAAAATGCCAGGGCACATAGCCTGCACGCAAAGATTGCAGCGTCCAGCTTAACATCATAATATAACGTAATTGGGATTGCCCGTATTGTAACAAGGCCAGATCTTGTTCTAATATGTCGATTGCCGAAGACACAATGTTGCCTAAGGAGTAAATCCTGGAGGTCAAAGTTGTTAACCCATTGTCCACTACAGCTAATGCCTTCTCTAAGTTAATACGGTCTATTTCCCGTATTCTTTCTGCGGCCTCCTGTTGGGATATTTTCCAGTTTTCATTATAATAGGCATAAATGCCAGCATATATGAAACGTTTCTGACGTGTTTTCCTTGGGCCTAGCAGGAAATCCCTAAGGTCTACATCAGGTGTGAGTAAGGTCAAGTGATGTTTTACTTCTGTGAGTGTTGAGGTCTCTAGCCAATCAAGGCACAACTTCCCAACACTATAGGATGTCACCACCCCTGGGTGTTGTCTCTGTACATAGCGTGTATCTGGCCTACTGATACTAAACCCCTCGGCTATACCTAGGAATCTCTGTTGACATGTGTTTGTGTCAATGGGCCAAATCAGCCATTCTGTCCAATTGGGATCTGACCTGTTGTACTGGAGAATGTCATCTAATCCTACCCCATGTGTAGTTGAATTCTGCCCCCCACCCATCTGTGATGGTGCTGGAAACCCAGGTGTGTTCATTTCCTTGTTCTTGGCTAGTCCAAGACAGGATGTCTGTTGCACAGTGTCTTTTAGAAATATCATCTGCTGTGGAATGAGGCATGCTCTAAAGAGTGCTTCTGTTCCCTGGACCTGCCAGTCCCTGGAACCCCAGATTGATTTTAAATCTGTAGTGTCCTTCCATAGGTCGAAACCCTGTGTAGACAACTGGGCCATAAAGGAAGCAGAGTAAATCTGTTTGGTGTTAGTCAACATAATTTTCTGTGCTGATGCTGTTGCCAATTTGTAATAAAATGACTTAGGGTCAGATGTGTTAAACCCTGTAAAGTATGTGAATTTCTGTGCAAAAGTTTGCGAACTACCTTTTGGAGGTGTTGGGCAGTGTTCCCACTGGTGGTATTCAAATACATTTCTAGGTGTTATGGATTTGTGCAAGAAATGATGACCATAGTGTTGGTAACAGTACAATGTATCATAGTCTGAAGTACCTTCTAACATTTCATTGTTCGGAAATGCTGCAGTTTTTTCCAAATCAGACATCATATTATTTACAGTTTCAGTGTCCCAATCATCAGAAAATGTACCGGAGGTAATGATATCACTTAAAGAAATTTTAAATACATGTTTAAGCTTTAAAAGTTCAGTCGGACCGAATATATCGAAATCAATCTTGTCCCATACTATACCATCCGGTATAGGAACTGCTGTGATGTTCACTGAAGACAAGTCTCTTGGTTCACGATGTGAAGACTGGTGTGGCTTTAAAATCAAATTGACTCTTTGGGCTGTAGAGCTCTGCTGGAGATATCGTCCATTAATAAGCATACTAAAAGTTATTGTTAAACCTAGCCAGAAAAGAAAAAATAGAAACCCAGTGATATACCATAGTTCTATCCAAGGTGACACCAGGTAAGTCTTTCTAAAAAAGTTCAAAAAGTCAATGAGTTTCTGATTGTGTGATTTTCGGGCTGGCGTCGTTTCCGGCTCGCTTGGATCCAGTGAAAACGTATCAAAGTTCATGAAATAGCCAGAAGCAGTTCGATCAAGTGTTGGAATTGCATCGGAATTTGTTGAAATCTGATTTTGCTCTTGACGAGGAATGTTGACGTAGACGTCTGTAGTCGGTCTTATTGCAACTTCGTTGTTAGGTTGATTTTCTTCTTGAAGTTGAACTTCTTGTTGAAGTGGAACGAGTTCCATAGCATTGTTGCTTAGTCCTTCATTCCGTACAGGTGGCTCCTCAAACGTGATGAGGCTTTCTGTTTGAACTTCTTGGATTGTACCGAGAGGAGGGAGTCTGCTACTGTGGAGTCCACGAGGCCTACTGTTTAGTATCGGCCACATAGTGTGGTTTGATTAAGTCGATTGAGACAAATCTTTTCTCCTTTTTCCCAGCAAGAGGCGGCAGAAGTACAGTTCTTGTGCCTTGGATTGCTTGGACCGATACAGCTGTTCTGTAGGATGGTCCTAATTCTTTCTTGTCTGCAATCTTCTCTCTGACCAGATCCCCGACTTTTGGGATCCAGACAGGTCTTGCCGTTACTGCCTTGACTTCCTCAGCGGCGGTCTGTTTTAAGTGGACGTTGCTTTGTTGTGTCCTGGATTCATTTAGATCCTGTAAAACAGCCAAACGATCATGGATATCAAATGGTTTTTCATCCACCACTGTGCCTCCACAATCAAGGTCAGGTACCCACATTCTTGTCCCAAATAGGACCTCATAAGGAGCTACACCCCCTAGAGAGCTTCTTGGCTGGTTGTTTATTGCTCTTTGGACCCCATAAAGGTGACTGACCCAACTACCGCCCTTGCCTAATACCCTAGCTGTTAAAGATTGCTTTAAGTCACGGTTTTTCCTCTCCACAACCGAATTTCCCTCAGGATGGTACGGAGAGGAGTACCGCAATGCTACGCCCATTCCTTCCATGGCCTCTTTGTGAGCCCGAGAGCTAAACGCCGGGCCACGGTCAGAATGTAACGTGCGAACTGCGTATGTGCCGATAAAGACTCGCAAACCTTTTATAACAGTTCGAGCGTCAGCCGAGCACTGAGGCCAGACCCATAGGAATCTAGAGCAGAAATCCACTGCAACCATGATATATTTCTTGGCCCCATCAGATTGTAGGGGTCCGCAGTGGTCCAAATACACACATGCGAGAGGTTTGTCTGATTTTAACAATGGTGTCTGCGCTGGGCGTGCTACGGTGGAGCCTTTCATCTGCTGGCAGATGTCGCACTTTAAGACGTAGTCTTTGATCTGCTTTGTTAACCCTGGCCACCAGTAGCGCTGTTTCAGTAAAGAAATAATCGCTGTAACGCCTGTATGTGCAGAACCCAAACCCTCGTGTGCTGCTAGAATTAAGCCTTGCCTACGATCCATATTTGGTATTACTCTATCCCCCACTCCAGGAATCTGAGCATATGGAATGTTTTGTGCATCTAACTTGTAGGAGTACTTGAGTGGAAATTTTTTAGGTACTGGTGTGCTGACAGCTACCAAAATCTCACCGTCTATTCTCGTTTTTGAACTAGTGATTGCAGCTACGGACGCTGTGCGTACAGCCCCCTTTGCGGCTTCATCAGCCAATGAATTCCCTTCAACGTGAACGCCATCATGCTGATGACTCAGTGTATGTAGCACGTGAGCCCTTGGTAGTTTGTTTCTCAACTCCACTACCTGTTCCCATAGCATTTTATGCTTAATTGTGCCATCTTTTGCGTCTTTAAACCCGTTTTGTTCCCAATGATGTAAATATTCATTGTACGACTGTACACAGTAAAAGGAATCACGCACAATTAGTGTGGGGAATTCGTGTTTCGTATTTACGAGTGCCAGTATCAGTGCTTTTAATTCTGCCAACTGAGCCGTGCAGTCTCCTAGAGATTGCGTTTTAGTGCAACTTGGATGGAACTTTCCATCGCGCATGCGACCTCTAACGATTGCACACGCTGCGCTGTAAGCTTGCTTCCTCCCTATGGCCGGTTGAGCAGATCCGTCAGTGTAAATAATGTATTCATACTTGTTGGACTTGGCCCTTTTTGCAGGGTCATCCCTAAACTTTTTGCCTTCCTCCTATATTTTTTTCTGACCTGTTGTTGGCTGTTTTATGACTCTGGGCACTTTACCACTGCTGATCAGTGCTAAAGTGCATATGCTCTCCCTATTTGTAAATTGTGTTATGTATTAGTGACTCCATGATTGGATGATTGGTTTACTTGTCAGTCCCGAGTACAGTGCACTGAGTGTGCCCAGGGCTTGTAAATCCAATGCTGCTGGTGGGCTTGCAGCACTGGTTGTGCCACCCACAGAAGCAGCTTGTAAAGTGTGTCTCAGGCCTGCCATCGCAGAGCCTGTGTGCAGCCTAGGGCTGCCATGTCGACTTGGTGAGTGCACCCACTTACCAGTTCCTAAACCTTCCCTTTTCTTCATATCAGACACCCCTATGGTAGGCCCAAGGGCAGGGTGCATTGTAAGTATAAGGTAGGACATGCCCTGGTGGGTGTGGCATGTCCTAATAGTGAATTACAGCCATTTTCGTTTTTCACTATTCCAAGGCTACCTGCTCCCCATAGGCCAGAATGGGCAGTTTGATTATTACAGCTTATAATCCTAACTGACCCAGGGAACATGGTAGAAAAACGAATTTAGTATGCCTGAACTCAGGATGATAAAATACATCTTTTAGTGAAGTTGGTTTTAACATTCTGTGTTTGAAAATACCACTTTTAGAAAGTAGGTATTTTCTTGCCTAACTATCCAAGCCTGCCTCTGCTAGGTTGTGTATTCCTTGTCTGGGTTTGTGAGTGACAGGGGCTGGGGGACTCCAGGAGACAGGGTGAGTCAGCACAGGGCTGAATAGAGAGATCTGCATTCAGAGTGGAGGGAGGAGTTGCACCTGGGTCTGAATAGGGCTGTGCCTGCCTTCCACAATGCTGGCTCCACCTCCTGCCGGGCAGCTGAGCACTCTGCCCCACATTCTGAAAGGAAAGAAGGAGTCCTGTAAACAAAGTGCTCCAGGACTGACCAGAACTGGTTTTGGACTAGGCAAAGGCCTCTCTGCCTTCAGAGAACAAAGAGAAAAGGTATATAAAAAGGGGACCCAGACCCATAGGAAATTAGATCACTTTTGGGAAACAAGAAGAAACCTTTGCTGAGGAGCGGAACCAAGAAGAAACTGAGGAGTAACTTTCCCTAAGCTGAAGTGCTGCTTGGGGGATTGGCCTGCAGTGGTCGCGTAACTGCCAAAGAAAGGAGAGAGGAACTTTGTGTGTACTTTCACCAACTTGTGAAGGATCTCCAAGGGCTTGATTTTAGAGCTTGCCTCCTGCTGAAGTCTCAGGGACAACAGACTTCACCCACCAGCTCCCCCTGTGTTCCCTTGCTGGGAAATTGGACCTTCTGACACACTTGCGTGTCTCTGGGAGCTGGAAGCGCGACTCAACACGAAGAAGCGTGTCGCCGCAGCCGCTGAGTATCGCATCGCCGGAGAAAGGTGTCGACGTCGCAGCAGACGCTGGCGCATCCCCGAAGAAGCGCGCCGCATCCTTCGAAGCGCCTCGCAGCACCGGAGAAAAGTGTCGCCGTCGCATCAGATGCCGTCGCATCCCCGGGGCAGAGCATCGACCTCGCATCAGACGCCGACACATCGCAACACGAGGCGCGCCCCGCATCCCAGGAGAAGATCGTCGACCTCGCATCAGACGCCGTCGCATTGCCAGGGAAGCGTGTTGCAGGGCCTGTCGCGGCTCCAAAGACTCATCGAAATCGCCGCACGGCCGTCGGGCATGCACACATCACCTCTTCGTTGTCGCAACCTCAAGAAGACGCCACTTTGTTTCTTTTTGCACCAGATCTTCAACGCATCACCGTCCTTGCGTGTAAAGGACTACCGCATCACCTTCCCTGCAACACTTTTCGTTGCCCTGCGTTACGCATCTTAAGGTACATTGAACTCAAAGTGTCGCATTGCTATTTTAAGAGACTCAAGCTAATTCTACCACCTTTAAAGTACAGTATTATGGATTATTTATGTCATTTATGGTCTTGTGGTAAATCTATATAAAAGATACTTATTTTTATAATACCACCTGTGTGGTGTCCATTTGTAGTGTTGTCACTGGATTACTGTATGTGTTCACAAATGCTTTACACACTGCCTCTGAACTAAGCCTGTCTGCTCGTGCCAAGCTACCAAGAGGGTGAGCAGGGGTTATTTCAGGAGTGTACCCCCTTACCCTGACTAGAAGCAAGGGTCCCTATTTGGACAAAGGTACCTACCTCTGCCAACTAGAGACCCCCAGTTCTAACAATACTGATCTAGAGGCTAAATCTCATTTGGTACAGGATATTCTTTTTCGTATCGCAGAAATGCTTGTGTTTTTAAACTTGGATCAAATCTGTATTCAACATCCGTTGCAGTAAGAGAATTAGCCCATTGTATCCATCTGGGATGTAAGGCTTTCGCATTTGGAATGCTAGCCTTTGTAACAGCCTCTAAGGCTGGTACTGGGGTCACAACTATTATGCGCTTTCCCTGAGCCAGTGCTCTTTCTCTTGCTACAGCGGTCTGCACTGCTATCAGGATTTTTTCTGTTGAAGTGAAACGCATCTCTGCGTTTGTGTACAGGTGTGATTTGTATGCGATTGGTACCGTTTCGCCTTCATTGAAAGTTAAATAAGTGTACCCGCATTGACCCGCTATTATTCGGATCACTAAGTTGCGTACGTTTACGCGTGTCTGTAAATGTTTTGAAGCTATCATGTCTTCCTGTAGTGAACGTAGGATATTTGTATGTTCCTGTGTCTATTGTCTGACTGAAAACTCAGGTTTTATTAAGTCGTAGAAAGGTTTTACTCTTTCTGCGTAATCCAAAATGTATGTTCAACCAAAATTTAAGAATCCCAGAATTGATTGTAAATTCTTTAATGATTTTGGAGGTTGGAGCAGTGCACACTTTTCTAAAAAGTTAGCTGCTAGGCTTTTTCCTTCACTTGACAGCTCATACCCTAAAAGCAGGACATTGAGATGGGCAATTTTGGATTTTTTTAAATTAAATTTATAGCCCTCAGAGGCGAATCTCATAATAATGGTGCTCACCCTGGTCAAGTGCCTCGGTAAGTCATCTTCCGTCAGATAAATATCATCCACATAGGACAATGCTTCTTCATCCAAATTTTGGAGTAACTCTGTTACCCTTGCTGAAAACAACCCCGGGCTATTCCTATACCCTTGGGGCAGTCGACAAAATTGCCGTTATGACCCTAGCGCTGAGAATGCGGTCAAATACCTGCTTTCAGGCGCTATATTTTGGCAGAAAAATCCATTTGAGATATCAAGTGTAGTTTTGTATTTTTTCCGCACAATGTTATTCATTAATGCGGCACTGTGTGCATTTTGAACTGCAAATGTCTTTGTGCAGGTGTTTAAATGTCTGTAATCTAAAACTAAACGATATGTGTTGACAGGTTTTGATACGGGGAACAAAGGATTGTTCATTGGTGAGGTGCAATTTTCTATCACACCCTGGTATTCTAGTTGATCTAGAATCTCCCTGACTTGTTTTTTAGCTTCTTGCTTTATAGGATATTGCCTTTGAGCATTTGGTGAAACTTTTAATGGGATCACGTGGTGGGTTGAATCCTCATCCCAACCAGCATGATTTTTGTACAATGCCGGAGCTAGGGCAACCGCCCACTCCTGCGCATATGCATGTTTTAAATGTATGGGAACGAGGTCGGAAAATGCTGGAAAAATTACCTTTTCTCCCTTAGGGCACTCCATGACGAATGCTGGTGGCCAGTCTTGTTCTGCTAATAGGATGTCATATCCAGATGACAGATTTTTCCAAAATAGACCTTTAACTTTCCTGGACTTGTCCCCCTCCATCCGGAGTGTTATCTCATGTAACTTATGTGGGACACTTACCCGAGTATCAGGTGTTTCCACCGTGATATACTCCCTCAACTCTGCTGTCACCAGAAATTCCTTCAGGTTCTGGCGAGCTATTGTTACTTCTGCCGCGCTGTCTAGCATCGTCAGAGCCCATTCCCCGTTCAGAAGCTGTGTCCTCAGAATTCTGGGCATGTCTGATCTTAAGACCTGCTACCTTCTTCTTTTTGAACTGAGGTTTTTGTTTTTGTTTATCTTCTTTTTTAGGTGCGTAGTCCGCAGCGCATTGTGTGTCTCTGGACTTTGTACGCTCCTCTTGTCTGTGTTCTGACCGTCCTTCCTTCTCTGAGTTTTTTGAAGAACCCTGAAAGGAACGAGAGGTATCCTGATACCTGTCAGGTTTTTCAATATTATCCCTATTCCTGAGGTTATACCTCCTTTCAGAGGGCGCCTGTTGAGGAGACCTACCTCTGGATTGAGATCTGGTGTCTTTAGACTTTTGTTGTTTTTATTTTCCCACTTCTTTTTAGAAGAAGTAGGTGTCTGCTTTGTAGTGTCCTTTTCAGGACTGCCCACCAGTTGTGGTTTTAATGCCTTCCCACCTAGACTGTCTCTGCCTAGTTCTGCATATGCAGTTTCAATTATTTTGGGTAGTTCGTGTGGTTGATCTACTGGACTGAACTCCCTTAGGCGTTGGCGGATCGCCACTGAAGCTGCTTCCCCCTTAATGTTAGCTAGTATTATGGCTGATACCTGTTCGTAGTTACCTAGTAACTTCATCCCTAAGTTAAAGGCAGGCTCTGCTCCATACTCATTTTGTATCTGTCTCAATACGTCAGGTACTACTTCTAATGACGGGATACCATGTGTTCTGGTGTATATGGCAGCAAAGACTGTACCCCAAGAGGTGCAGTCCTCTATTTGTGGTGTGATCCCCATGGGCAAGCAGATTGTTAGTATTCTGTGTTTATCATAGGTGGAAGTATTCGGGAATACCGCCTCAAGCTTAGGTATTTTCTGAGCTATCCAGAATGGTATTTGTTCGCGTTTTGCAGGCATTTTGCCCATTACCGCGTGTAATGTTTGAGGAGTAATTTTATTTCCTGTACCCTGAGCTGGAGTACCAGTTGCTGCACCTGGTGCAGGTTGGATTGTTAAAGTCCTCATGACAAATTGTGTCAGGTTTCTGTAGATTTTAATTAAATCTGTGTGCTGTACTAGTAAGTCTGGCTGTGGCATTGTGCCAATGTCAGGATGCGGTGTGTAAGCCGCTAGTATTGGCCATGTGGCCCCGTCTCCTCCGAGCGGGCCTAATCTTACTCTTCCTCGTAAGTGGGGTAGGGCGCCATTAAACCAGTAATGATGTTCCTGGTAAGTGAGTGGAATCTCTATGTCCTCAAACGGACAATATTCCCGTGGTGCATTTCCTTCTATATAGTAGTGAAATGTCTTTGTTATTGCATTTGCTGCTGGGAGTGTAACCCATGAATAGAATACCTCTGTTTTATTTGATTCATGTGCCTCAATCACGAAAACTACAATGCCACCCTTAGCTTGTAAACCATTTTCTAATAGTCTTATGGTGACTGTCCTTCTGAATTTTGGTGCAATCTGTATTGCATCCTCAGGATCATCTTCGTCTGACGTGGGCAGTGGCATTCGTATTGGATCTAAGGCCGCGGTATCCATTGTGTATAGAACACAGACTAGTGTTTCAAAGAAACTATGATAAGGTTTTTAGGCACAATTTTAGGAACACTATGTCCTTTCAAGCTTGAATAACCAACAGCCAATAAATAGTAATATAGTACTACTCAGCTGCGGCGGATTTTGTGCCCACCCACTCCAGACGTCTCTGGGGTTTTATGAGTAGGTTCTCTGAGAATAGCACGACTGAACTACTCAGATTCTACTGTTAAATAAGTACCCAACCAACGTTGGTGACGCCATGTCGTGTAGTTCCTATAGTACCCATGCAGGACCTGCTCGTTTGGATAACATAAACTGCGGGCTTGGTGGCAGACTGGCTCTGTGCACCCCCACTGCATATGTTAGCCGGATTTGCATTAGCTAGCTCACAGTGCCACTAGAATCTCCTCTTATCGGGGAGAGATTAGTTTCTGGCAACCTTAGATCATGACAACTGTGATCCCTCAGAATCGTGGAAACAATGTACTACTTTTCGCTCAGTCACTCGTGCTTACTTATTCGGTTTGTTTCAGAGAGTTACACAGAATAAACAGTCTGGGCGTTTCAATAAGTATTTATTGAACAGTTGTTATTCTAGTGTAAAATATATGTGCTGCAGCAACCAGTAGACAATAGCAGAGATATATTACCAGCAGTACGATAAAAGTGAAAGGATAGTACAGTTCTATCATATTGCAATAATAATGGTTATATACATGAATATATAAAATGCATTATAAAAGTGCGCGTACTCCTACGATGCCTAACTAGATGTACCTAAGTGTACCTAGCATGTGTGTAGGTCTAAAAGCCTAAGAGCCAAGAATCCTTCTAGGATTTAGTCAAACCCCATTACCTGAATAGAGAGAGTGTGGGACTCCGTCCTGGTCTCGAGTTGGACACCCTGCAAGGGCTGTGTTAGACCGCTGTCAGCTGGAGCGACTGCATTCAGGAGCCTCAGCGTCTCTGGTCAGTGTGTCAGCATGGAAGTCTTGGTTCCCTCTATCTTACCGTGGCAAGATGTGGTGTATTTATTGTAGGAGAGTAGGATCTGCTTCACATGGGTACCCCCACTTTTTGCTGATGCTTCACTGTTTTTCGACATTAGTCTGGCTGGGGCCCTGCTAATCAGAACCCCAGCCTAGTTGCTTCCTCTCTAAAATGGTTTCCATGTGCCTTAGGCACATCACTGATTGGGATCTGGAGTGCCCTTATAAGTCCCTAGTATATGGTATACTATGTACCAAGGGCATAGGTACCTCAGAGGCCTGCCAGGGGCTGCAGCATGTATTATGCCACCCCTGGAAGGCCATCCAAACTGACACCACAGGTCTGCTACTGCAGCCTGGGTAAGGTGGTGCATGCACCCCTTACTGTGATATAGGTTACCTATATCACTAAATACATACACACATATAAACCTATAAGTCACTCCTAAGGCAGGCCTTATCAATCCTAAAGGCAGAGTGCATGGTTCCTATGTGAGAGGGTGCCCCTGCATGAGCAGGGCCCCTCTGCAGCATTCGGAGACCCTTCTCTGATGCTGTTTGTAGTGCAGCCTGACCATATACTCTTAAGCGCATTATAACCTTGCGTTAAATGCTAACTTTGGAATGGCTGCACCTAAACATGTCGGGTTTGGTGTCAAACATCTTGGAATACTACCCCCCCGCCAATTCTGGCGGCGGGGGTAGCCTTCCACCCTTCTAGAGGGAGAGACATGTTAACCCTGGCCTGGCCGGTAACTTCTTTCTAAAGCCCTGGCATCACAAAATGGATGCTGCTGCCACAGACACGAGTCTGGCCTCATGCTGCTGGACGAAACTCCGGCAGGGGAGGCCTGGACAATAGGTTTCCTGTCCCAGGGAGGTGTGACCACCTCCCCAGACAGGATAATGTGTATTGGGGCTGGGCGGGAGCACTTCGGGTGCTTTGAAGTCCTGCACTGGGGGCACATTTGGTGTCCCTGTGCATACCCCAGTTCAAACCGGATCAGGGGCTTGCAGCCCCTGCTTTGGCGCGAACTGGACAAAGGGAAAGGGGTGTAGCCACCCCTCTGCCCTGACCCACCCATAGGTGGGGCCACAGAGTAGTCCAACCCCTATCCTTAGTATAAGTATAGGAACCCAGTCCTTAGGACTTTAGATTATCCCTGGATGAAACTCTGAAACTGAATCCTGAACCTTCGACGCTCTACTCACGATTAGAGGACAGAAGAATCTCCCTTGGGGTCAAGGAGTGACTCCCCTGCTTGGCAGGCACCAAAGAAGCATCTGTCTGGTTTGCATTTCTGAAGCTCCCGTCGGACGCCGAAGTCATCGCATCACCAGAGGTGGATTCTCAGACTTCCCCGAGGCTACCCTGAGTCTCCAGCAAAGCTGAGGCCCGTGGCTATCGTGGGTGACTTGAGACCGTGACCCCTGGACACGAGCACATTTGCAAGTGCATCCTCTTCTGGGTCTCCCAAGAAGTCGTGCTTTGGGCTCTGAGTAGCCCTAGCCTCCAGCACCAATTGCACCGAAGAGCACTGGCCCCCACTCCACGAGTGTCCTGTGAGCCAGATCCAAGTGCGGCGTCACAAGGCTCCTTTGCGGTCGCTAGCCCATTAGCTAGTAGCCCTTAACGAAGGCCAATCTTTTTCTAACTTGGCATCCTGGTTGCTCCAGGCCTGCCCTCACTTACCCTTGCTGGGTGAGTTCCCCAGACCTTGCTGGTCTGCACCATCGACGATCTTTCTCTGCATCGAGACTTGCCGTTGCCAAGGCTTGTTGGGTCCAATCCGGTCGCCGACACCTCAGCACTCGACAAACATTGTGTACCAGCCCGAATCCTGCTCCTGGTCGCCGACAACGCCTCCTGGACCTCGTGGCTGAAGAGTCAAGACGACCGTCAACGCACCTGAAGCACTCGACATCGGTGGGCATCTGTCCATCGCCTTCCTGGTCACTGGCTAGTGACCCAGACTCTGTCCCCTCTGCTTTCAGGTTCTTCAGAACTCCGATCCACTCTTGGATCCACCCGGACACTTTTCACTTGGTCGCCAGCAGCACTTTGCAGCAGATCGCCATTCAAATCGACGACGAAACCCGACCCCGAAAGGCACCTATGCACCCGGCTTCCCTGGGTGAGGTAACACGAGTACTCCGGTGCTCCCGTGGGTAGAGACTCTTCAAAGTCCTAGATCTCAAAGGGTTTGGTCCAAGTCCTCTTTTAAGTGTCCCTTTTCTCTAATTTCCCGATCACGACTTTCTCCATAGAAGTCAACGGCGTATCGCGGTTGTGTATTTACACTGCACGCGTCTCCCGTGGGTCCCCTGTGTCACTACCTTGGGTGGTTCCTTGTGGTCCAAGCACTTCTAGAGGCTCTAGGCCTAGTGTCTAGTTCAGTCGTGGTTCTTATACCACTTTATTGGTATATGGTTTGGTACGCCCCTAGGGCCCAAACGTGTATTTGTGCTATTACTGTGTTTAAATGACTTCTAACTTATGTACTTCGAACTCTAGCCTCATAAAGAGACTAGAGGGGTGTGTTTAGCAATAAATACATATATTTTGAATATATACCTGGTGTAGTGCTCTTTCATTTGGTCACTCAAGAGATTATAGACTGGTAAAACAAGCTGCTTTACATTCCTTCAAGACTTAGCCTGAAGGCTGCTCTCCATAGCTACCACTAGGATAGCTTTCAATAAGGTTGTCTTTAACCTATCTCCAATAAGGGGTTGTTTGGACTGGTGCAAGGTGCCCACTATAATTAGTGGACAGCATATACCAGGTCACCTTCTCACATTGGTGTGCAGCGTGTGGGATTCCAGCTTGCTATTGTTTTACCAGATAATCTCAATTGAATTGATCAACTGAAAACCACTAAAGGTACCTAAGGTACATATAATTTAAGCTTAGAATACAGTAAGTTCTACTGAACTTAGAGTTGTGTGTTAAGGGATAGCACAACCCTTTCTACAACTCAAGAGAGTTTAGTAGGCCACACTAGAGTAGGTAGTGCATACACCACACCACACTAGTAATGTCTTTAAGGGTAGGATCTAAAGAATCCTTGCAGGAAGCAATTGAGCTTCCACCCTCCAAGTATGATACACTCCCATTCTTGGAATTGATAGCTTTATGCAACTTGAGAAAAATAAGGACAGGCCAAAGCCCCACCACCCAACACCTCAAGGAGTTGTTGGTGGCTTATGACCTTAGTAAGCCCTTGGGGACTGAAGGGGTAGGAGCTACCAGTACCCCCAGCCCCCCCTCTGAAACTGGCCAGGAGGGCGACAATGGCCCTGACCTGGATAATCCAACCCCTCCTGAGGAAGATGAAGAGGATGATCAGAATGAGGCCCTCGTTGTCCCCCAGGAAGGATTGTGAGTGTGCCCAGAAGGTCTAGATCTTCTTCTCAGGAGTCTAACCACTCTGGCACCTCAATAGGGAGCTCTGTCTCATCTCATAGGAGGGAATCCTCTCATGAGAGAAGAAAGAGGCTGGTTCAATATGAGGAAGCTCAGCTTGAACTCAAAAAGAAGCAACTAGCCATAGACAGGGAGTCCCTAGATCTCTTTAGAGAGAGAAGAAAGTTGGGACTAGAGTCCCATGGTGGCAGCCATGTCCCTAGAGATAGGGAAAGGTCCTATGACCATAGGAACCTGAGCAAGATTGTCCCTCCCTATCAGAATGGGGATGACATCCACAAGTGGATAACTGCTCTAGAGAGGGCCTGTAAGGTACAGAAGGTCCCTCAGGAGCAGTGGGCAGCAATCTTGTGGCTCTCCTTTGCTGACAAAGGTAGAGATAAGCTCCTCACTGTTAGAGAGGAGGATGCTGATAATTACAAGGTCTTGAAGAGTGCTCTTATTGATGGGTTTGGCCTAACCACTGAACAGTACAGGTTGAAGTTCAGAGATACCCAAAAAGCACAGACTCAAGACTGGGTAGACTATGTGGATTGTTCTGCCAAGGCTCTGGAAGGCTGGTTGATAGGCAGTAAGGTGTGTGACTTCTCAGGATTGTACAATCTGATAATGAGGGAGCAGATTCTTAATAACTGTCAAAATCAGCTGTTGCATCAATACCTTGTAGACTCTGATCTGACCTCTCCCCAAGAATTGGGAAAGAAGGCAGACAAATGGGTCAGAACCAGGATGAAGCAGAAGGTACAGAACCAAGGTGGGGAAACCAAGAAGCAAGATGCTAAGAACTCTGAAAAGGGTGGGGAGAAGGGTAAAGATCAAAAGTCTTCATCAGGCCCCCAAAAATCTTCTTCTGGTGGGGATTCACAGTCTACCAAAGGGAAAGGCCAAAGAAAACCATGGTGCAAGGTCTGTAAGCAAAAGACCCACTGGACCAGTGATTGCACCAAGTCCAAAGACTCCAGTCCAGCACCCACCAATGCCCCTAAGGCACCTGTTCCCCCTAGTACAGTTGGTGGAAGTGCTCCAGCCAAGGGTTTAGTAGGGTTCACCCTGGGTACTGAGTTGGGCTCTGACCTAGTCAGAGAACTGACTCAGGCTGTGTTAGTCTGTGATGGAGGCATGGATGTGACCTCCACTGTGAGTCCCAGTAATCTGGGCAAGTACAGACAACAGCCTTTAATCAATGGACGTGAGGCTTTGGCATTTAGGGACACAGGGGCAAGTGTCACAATGGTGACACAAGACCTTGTGAATCCCGGGCAAGTTATACTTGGTGAAATGTACCAAGTGACCAATGCTAGCAATGTCAGAACAGACCATACTCTGGCAGTTGTTAACTTCTCCTGGGGAGGGGTAACTGGCCTTAAGAAGGTTGTGGTAAGTGCAAACCTACCAGTCGAATGCTTGCTTGGCAATGACTTAGAGACTTCTGCTTGGGCAGAAGTGGAGCTCAGGACCCATGCAGAAATGCTGGGGATCCCTGCAGATGTGTTTGCTGTGACCAGGTCACAAGCCAAAATGTCTAGCACTGAACAGGCCTTGGATTCTGGAAGAATGGACCAAGTGCCTTCCAAGAGGAGGAGTAGTAGGGTTAAGGCAGTGCCTTCCCCCTTGGCTCAGGAGGAAGATCAGTCCCTTGAGGGGATGATCTCAGCCCTGAAGAAGGAACTGTCCCAGAGGAACTTGAACCTGACCAGGTTGAGTTCTTGGGGACAGGGGGACCTTCTAGGGCAGATCTGAGCCAGGAGCAGCAGAGCTGCCCCTCCCTTGAACCCCTCAGACAGCAAGCTGCTGCTGAGGCTGCTGGGAAAGCTAGTGGTCCCCATACAGTGTATTGGGATGATGGACTCCTGTACTCAGAGAGTAGAGACCCCAAGCCTGGTGCTACCAGGAGGTTGGTTATACCTCTGAAGTTCAGGGGCTTCCTATTGACCCTAGCCCATGATATTCCCTTAGCAGGTCACCTGGGCCAGAACAAGACTTGGGACAGACTTGTCCCTCACTTTCACTGGCCCCACATGTCTGAAGACAGCAAGGAGTTTTGTCGCTCCTGTGTAACCTGCCAAGCCAGTGGCAAGGCAGGTGGCACTACAAAGGCCCCCTGATACCACTACCTGTGGTGGGGGTGCCCTTTGAAAGGGTAGGGATTGACATTGTTGGTCCCATGGATCCCCAAACAGCCTCTGGGCACAGGTTTATCCTGGTGGTAGTGGATCATGCCACCAGGTACCCAGAAGCTATTCCCCTCAGGACCACTACAGCACCTGTGGTGGCAAGGGCCCTCCTGGGAATTTTCTCAAGAGTGGGCTTTCCTAAGGAGGTAGTATCAGACAGGGGTGGCTAACTTCATGTCTGGGTACTTAAAAGCAATGTGGAAGGAGTGTGGAGTGACTTATAAGTTCACCACACCCTATCACCCACAATGCAATGGTTTAGTTGAGAGATTCAACAAAACCTTGAAGGGCATGATTAAAGGGCTCCCAGAAAAGCTTAGGCGTAGATGGGACATACTCTTGCCCTGCCTTTTATTCGCATACAGGGAGGTGCCTCAGAAGGGGGTTGGTTACAGCCCTTTTGAACTTCTGTTTGGCCACCCTGTGAGGGGTCCACTGTGCTTGGTGAAGGAAGGATGGGAGTTACCTCTCAAGCCCCCAAATCAAGATATAGTGGACTATGTACTTGGTCTCCGCTCCAGGATGGCTGAGTACATGAAAAAGGCAACCAAAAACCTTGAGGCTAGCCAGGAACTTCAAAAGGCCTGGCATGACCAAAAGGCTGTTCTGACTGTTTATCAGCCAGGACAGAAGGTGTGGGTGTTGGAGCCAGTGGCCCCAGCAGCTCTCCAAGACAAATGGAGTGGACCCCACACTATTGTTGAGCAGAAGGGTGAGGTCACTTACTTAGTAGACCTAGGAACACCCAGGAGTCCCCACAGGGTTCTCCATGTCAACAGGTTAAAACCATATGTGGACAGGGCAGACATGGGCTTGGTCATGGCTACTGATGAAGGGCAGGAGGAAGAGAGTGACCCACTCCCTGACCTGCTCTCACAGAACCCTGACGATGGGTCAGTAGATGGTGTAGCCTTGGCAGGCAGCCTCACTACCCAGCAACAAACTGATTGTAGGCAAGTTCTCAATCAGTTTAGACATATGTTTTCACTGACACCCAGTCAGACCACCTGGTGCACTCATGAAGTGGACACTGGGGACAGTCTGCCTATTAAAAATAAGATTTATAGGCAACCTGACCATGTCAGGGACTGTATCAGGACTGAAGTCCAGAAAATGTTGGAATTGGGAGTTATTGAACCCTCAGATAGCCCTTGGGCTAGTCCAGTGGTCCTTGTGCCAAAACCTCACACCAGTGGTGGAAAAAGAGAGATGAGGTTTTGTGTGGACTACAGGGGTCTCAATGCAGTCACTAGGACTGATGCCCATCCAATACCAAGGGCAGATGAGCTCATAGATACTTTGGCCTCAGCCAAATATCTCAGCACATTTGACTTGACAGCTGGCTACTGGCAGATCAGACTAGCTGATACTGCAAAGCCCAAAACAGCATTCTCAACCCCTAGTGGGCATTATCAATTTGTGGTAATGCCCTTTGGTCTGAAGAATGCACCTGCCACTTTCCAGAGGCTGGTGAATACAGTTCTCACAGGTCTGGAAGCCTATAGTGCAGCATATCTAGATGATATTGCTGTCTTTAGCTCCACCTGGGAGGATCACCTGGTCCACCTCAGGAATGTTTTACAGGCCCTGCAAAAGGCAGGCCTGACTATCAAGGCCACTAAGTGCCAGATAGGGCAGAGTCAGGTTGTGTACCTGGGCCACCTTGTGGGTGGAGGCCAGGTTCAACCTTTGCAGAGCAAGATCCAGACCATCATGGACTGGACTGCTCCCACTACCCAGACTCAGGTGAGAGCCTTCTTAGGCCTGACTGGGTACTATAGGAGATTTGTCAAGGGGTATGGATCAATAGTGACACCCCTGAATGACTTAACTTCTAAGAAAATGCCCAAAAAGGTTCAGTGGACAGTTAGCTGTCAAAAGGCATTTGATGACCTGAAGCAGGCCATGTGCACTGCTCCCATTCTACAGAGTCCTGATTACTCCAAGAAGTTCATTGTTCAAACTGATGCATCTGAATTGGGGGTAGGGGCTGTACTGTCACAATTGAATGAAGAAGGTCAGGATCAGCCAGTAGCTTTTATTAGCAGAAGGCTGACCCCTAGAGAGAAACGTTGGTCAGCCATAGAGAGGGAGGCCTTTGCTGTGGTCTGGGCTCGGAAGAAGTTGAGGCCATACTTGTTTGGTACACACTTCCTGGTTCAGACAGACCATAAGCCCCTCTTATGGCTAAAACAAATGAAGGGTGAAAACCCCAAACTGCTTAGGTGGTCCATTTCCCTACAGGGGATGGGCTTTACAGTGGAACATAGACCTGGGAGTAACCATGCCAATGCAGATGGACCCTCTAGGTACTTCCACTTAGAACATGAAGACTTAACTGGGCAAGGTTAGTTTAATGTCCCTACGTTTGGGGGGGGTTGTGTAGGAGAGTAGGATCTGCTTCACATGGGTACCCCCACTTTTTGCTGATGCTTCACTGTTTTTCGACATTAGTCTGGCTGGGGCCCTGCTAATCAGAACCCCAGCCTAGCTACTTCCTCTCTAAAATGGTTTCCATGTGCCTTAGGCACATCACTGATTGGGATCTGGAGTGCCCTTATAAGTCCCTAGTATATGGTATACTATGTACCAAGGGCATAGGTACCTCAGAGGCCTGCCAGGGGCTGCAGCATGTATTATGCCACCCCTGGAAGGCCATCCAAACTGACACCACAGGTCTGCTACTGCAGCCTGGGTAAGGTGGTGCATGCACCCCTTACTGTGATATAGGTTACCTATATCACTAAATACATACACACATATAAACCTATAAGTCACTCCTAAGGCAGGCCTTATCAATCCTAAAGGCAGAGTGCATGGTTCCTATGTGAGAGGGTGCCCCTGCATGAGCAGGGCCCCTCTGCAGCGTTCGGAGACCCTTCTCTGATGCTCTTTGTAGTGCAGCCTGACCATATACTCTTAAGCGCATTATAACCTCGCGTTAAATGCTAACTTTGGAATGGCTGCACCTAAACATGTCGGGTTTGGTGTCAAATATCTTGGAATACTACCCCCCGCCAATTCTGGCGGCGGGGGTAGCATTCCACCCTTCTAGAGGGAGAGACATGTTAACCCTGGCCTGGCCGGTAACTTCTTTCTAAAGCCCTGGCATCACAAAATGGATGCTGCTGCCACAGACACGAGTCTGGCCTCCTGCTGCTGGACGAAACTCCGGCAGGGGAGGCCTGGACAATAGGTTTCCTGTCCCAGGGAGGTGTGACCACCTCCCCAGACAGGATAATGTGTATTGGGGCTGGGCGGGAGCACTTTCGGGTGCTTTGAAGTCCTGCACTGGGGGCACATTTGGTGTCCCTGTGCATACCCCAGTTCAAACCGGATCAGGGGCTTGCAGCCCCTGCTTTGGCGCGAACTGGACAAAGGGAAAGGGGTGTAGCCACCCCTCTGCCCTGACCCACCCATAGGTGGGGCCACAGAGTAGTTCAACCCCTATCCTTAGTATAAGTATAGGAACCCAGTCCTTAGGACTTTAGATTATCCCTGGACGAAACTCTGAAACTGAATCCTGGACCTTCGACGCTCTACTCACGATTAGAGGACAGAAGAATCTCCCTTGGGGTCAAGGAGTGACTCCCCTGCTTGGCAGGCACCAAAGAAGCATCTGTCCGGTTCGCATTTCTGAAGCTCCTGTCGGACGCCGAAGTCATCGCATCATCAGAGGTAGATTCTCAGACTTCTCTGAGGCTACCCTGAGTCCCCAGCAAAGCTGAGGCCCGTGGCTATTGTGGGTGACTTGAGACCGTGACCCCTGGACACCAAGCACATTTGCAAGTGCATCCTCTTCTGGGTCTCCCAAGAAGTCGTGCTTTGGGCTCCAAGTAGCCCTAGCCTCCAGCACTAACTGCACCGAAGAGCACTGGCCCCCACTCCACAAGTGTCCTGTGAGCCAGATCCACGTGCGGCGTCACGAGGCTCCTTCGCGGTCGCTAGCCCGTTGGCTAGTAGCCCTTAACGAAGGCCAATCTTTTTCTAACTTGGCATCCTGGTTGCTCCAGGCCTGCCCTCACTTACCCTTGCTGGGTGAGTTCCCCAGACCTTGCTGGTCTGCACCATTGACGATCTTCTTCTTCATCAAGACTTGCCGTTGCCAAGGCTTGTTGGGTCCAATCCGGTCGCCGACACCTCAGCACTCGACAGACATTGTGTACCAGCCCGAATCCTGCTCCTGGTTGCCGACAACGCCTCCTGGACCTCGTGGCTGAAGAGTCAAGACGACCGTCAACGCACCTGAAGCACTCGACATCGGTGGGCATCTGTCCATCGCCTTCCTGGTCACTGGCTAGTGACCCAGACTCTGTCCCCTCTGCTTTCAGGTTCTTCAGAACTCCGATCCACTCTTGGATCCACCCGGACACTTTTCACTTGGTCGCCAGCAGCACTTTGCAGCAGATCGCCATTCAAATCGACGACGAAACCCGACCCCGAAAGGCACCTATGCACCCGGCTTCCCTGGGTGAGGTAACACGAGTACTCCGGTGCTCCCGTGGGTAGAGACTCTTCAAAGTCCTAGATCTCAAAGGGTTTGGTCCAAGTCCTCTTTTAAGTGTCCCTTTTCTCTAATTTCCCGATCACGACTTTCTCCATAGAAGTCAACGGCGTATCGCGGTTGTGTATTTACACTGCACGCGTCTCCCGTGGGTCCCCTGTGTCACTACCTTGGGTGGTTCCTTGTGGTCCAAGCACTTCTAGAGGCTCTAGGCCTAGTGTCTAGTTCAGTCGTGGTTCTTATACCACTTTATTGGTATATGGTTTGGTACGCCCCTAGGGCCCAAACGTGTATTTGTGCTATTACTGTGTTTAAATAACTTCTAACTTATGTATTTCGAACTCTAGCCTCATAAAGAGACTAGAGGGGTGTGTTTAGCAATAAATACATATATTTTGAATATATACCTGGTGTAGTGCTCTTTCATTTGGTCACTCAAGAGATTATAGACTGGTAAAACAAGCTGCTTTACATTCCTTCAAGACTTAGCCTGAAGGCTGCTCTCCATAGCTACCACTAGGATAGCTTTCAATAAGGTTGTCTTTAACCTATCTCCAATAAGGGGTTGTTTGGACTGGTGCAAGGTGCCCACTATAATTAGTGGACAGCATATACCAGGTCAACTTCTCACATTTATACCCTAAAGTGTCTCGTCCCTCAGTATGGTTTGTATTGGTCTTTGTTAGACATGAGGAAGACGTTAGGGGTGAACTTTGTACATACATATTATGCGGGAGATGTAGCTGGTGAATGCTCATGCATAATTTATGAGTACATTGTAGGCCTGTGTTCGGGAAAGACCTTGCAGTGTTCTAACCACAGACTTGATAACATTCAACCCTCAGAGTTCGTTGTGTACTGTAGGGAACTAATGTAGGTGAAAGATCATGCCTATATTAGGGCATAGGAGATCATGACTATAATAGGGCATATACGATTATGACCATAATAGGGCATACACGAGTATGACCATAATAGGGCATATACGAGTATGACCATATACGGCATATATGAACGTGTCTATATTAGGGCCTCTATACGAAACATAACACTACCGGTTGCAGTGCCCACTCTCCACCTTGAGCATTTCCGGCTGTGCGAAGCACACAGCAGCAGCACCGCTGGCGTGAATTACCACCCCAGTCTGTCACCAGCTGCCACCCACAGGAAAACCGGAGTTCAGCAACTGCTTGGGGACCCTAGGAAAGTGTACTCGGCTGACAATTAGTGCAGTGCGCACTATGCCGACAAAGAGATGCATATTTGGAGTCGAGGAAGGCAGTGGGGTGGTGGGGAAGGATTCATGATTTATGTACTTCCCAACATGGCTGGTTAAGTCATAAGCGGAGAAGGGAAAGCTTTTTAAAAATAATCTGTGTTCTTCATCAACACGCAAATGAATATACACAGCAAGATAAACACTAGGAATGAAAGGAGTATATTTCAATTATTTTTTAAAAAGCATTACATTTTAACGTACATTTAAATATTAATCGTTAAAAATACAAACATTGTTTTAAAGCATTTTTTTGGTTAAAAGTAAGTTATATTCAATGCATTTCTTTTTAAAGTTAAGGTGAACTATTCTTATTTTAAAATGGCTGCCGCAGTCCTTTTCTCGGGTATATTCATTGAAGCTATCCGACGAGAAGTGCCACGCTAATCCTTTCTCTGTGTTTATGAAGTGAGCTGGTGCTTATTGTTTAGAGAGAGATATTAGAGAAGAATATGCCCCTTGACCCCGCATCCCGTTACCCCGCATGTTGTTACAACGCGGTGGTTACAACGACCGCGTTGTAACAACGCATACCATTACCCCGCAAGTCGTAACAATGACTTGAGGAGGGGGGCGCTGGATGTTGGAATAATATAATTTACTATTCCAACTCCAGTCTGTGCGGACAGTAGGGAAGGTGTTGGATTTTAAAACAACACCTTCTCCCCCCCTCCGCAAGTCATTGTTACGACTTGCGGGTAATGGTATGCGTTGTTACAAAGCGGTCGTTGTAACGACCGCGTTGTAACAACATGCGGGGTGACGGATGCGGGGTCAAGGTTGTTTACCATTAGAGAAACCTTTGTCCATCAGAAGCACCTCGCCCCGGCGTTCTACTTTCTTTTGTGACCCCCTGCTGCCCCCTCCCTGCCTTTTTTGCCTCATGACGCCAGCCGTAGATGAGATGTTCCCTGAGGGATCATGGCATCAGATTTAGATGAGGTGAGTGGGGACTTCGGTAAAAATTGGGGTACGGCCCATGGACCCTCGAAGCTCTCTGCACAACTAACAGCTCAGGTTGAAGGGGAGTGGAGGGGGGGCAATCAGGATTCAGTTCCAGTAATCAGTAGTAGCAAGCTAGTACCTAAGGCATTGTTGTTGAGTTGTGGTAGGGTGGCCGAGCAATACTCCGCCTGCTCATGGTACTCCATTCAATTCGGCAGAGTTTTTCAGTAACTCCGCGATCTCCGCCCAGGCCTAACCATAGACTCTTGATGTTATTTGGCCACTTGCGTGGATTGATAACATCCACCTCTGGTTGATGTGGCAGACCTATTACTTTATGACTGTGCATACAACTTGGAGCCCAAGTTCTCTGCCAGTTTTGGTAAAACTGGGGAGATTTATTTTTTCCCTGGCCACATGATTCCTCACTGCTGATTGGCACTCCTTTCTATAAGTCACTTTCAATGACTTGCTCAGCTTCTTTTCTTTGTCACCCTGAGAAATCCTTATGCTTCTCAATTGCATTTACTGCACGATTGAATGGGTAAGCTTGTGGCAGTGTTACTTTATCCCTTTGCAGTGGTTCTGAAAATGTCCCAATTTTGTCAACAGCATCAGCAACACTAGCTAGAATCAGCAACAAATCTGCAGGTAGGAATTTAACCAGCCCACTGAAAGTAGAACGATCTTTGGCTCACAAGAAGTGCTTAAGCTTGATTGCCATTAAATGTTTGAAGGCTGGGTATGACTCCCACATTGCACAAATTGCCTTTTTGTTAGCGGCAATCCACCAAATTGAAAATACTTGCTGAATTTTAAGAACTGCAGTTTCCAACTCTTGGACATTCAGAGTTCCTGATGATTTTTCTTTTTTGGGGGGGGGATAGACTGGTGGAACACAGCATAAAGTTCTTAAAAAAATAAGGTGCTTATGGCATGGCTCAGTATCAACTGTGTCCAATACACTAAGTTCAATCCGGTGGCATAGGCAGTGCCATTTTACAAGGTGGGGACATTTAGAACATGGTCTCTCGATCTCCCAAGCTGACACTGGCATCATCACTGCACACCTCTATCCAATTTTATGCAAGGAACTTATTACAAAATCCATGTTTCTCAAGACTTTTAAAAGACAAGGCCTCAGTTCCCTCTGCATCCCCTTGAGCCAACTCAACCAAGTCAAGGAAAAAGACGAGGGGCTCTTTTCCACTGATTGTAACACATATATAAATACTTAAAACTGACACAAAAGAAAGGGTTGTTGACTCCACAATGTATACAGTTTTTTTTTTTTTTTTAGCCTGTTCAATGATACCTATGCAAGGCTTTCTCCACATTTCATTAGCAATGTGATCTGTTATCTCTGCTGCAGTATGTTTGCAAATGTCCATTGTGTATCTGCCTTGTTAGCAACCTGTAAGTCTATTAGATCTGGAAAGTCTGAAAAGGTAATTATTTTTAGCACAAAATAGTGTGAAAAACCTTAACTTTTAAAGGCCTGGTAATACCTCTGCTGCTCTGCCGTAGCTGACCGCAGTATCTTTCTTGGTTGCAGCTTGATATCACATGCTTTAGTATGCGTTTTCGAAAGTTTGTGCTTGTGAATTTTTTCCGCAGTGAGGTTAACTGTCTATCTTTTGTTGGACCATATGCAGAAATGCTGATCCAGATTGTAGATATATTCGCACCTTGTGATGCTAACACTCCAAGCAGCTTAACCTTATTGCATATTATTGCATATTTTGCACTCAAGGCAGCCATTTTCAATGCCTAGTCGTGGATACTTTTCATTAATTTGAGCTTACCGATCGTGGTCCCAACATTCTGGCAAGCTGGTACCTCTTTCAAAACAAAGTGCCACCCACATATTGGTCCTTGGCTGTAACCTCTTCCAGTGGAGAAGCTGGGATCAAGATCGGATAAGTCTTTGGCTTGACCACATTCTCTCTGAATCTCGTGCTTCCTGGAAGGATGACTGGGTTGTACTTGGGCACTTTGTGAATCTGACCTTGTTTTTTGTTTTAAGGGCATTTGGAAAGAAGTCCATGATGCTCCGTTTGCATATTTCTGCAGAAGTAATCAGAAGGCATGCGATCAGCAACGTTTTGTTGCATTTGTTTCTATGATATACATATATGTACAATCTATATCTATATCAACATTCACTGTTGGTCGTTGGGCAGATATAGATTGTCAAGTTCTGCAAAAATATCTGCAGCATTACTGGTCCTAGATGATTGACTTTGCATGTAGAAAATATTTTTGATTTGGAACAACATGCTGCCTTTAGTGAAAATTAAATTGGGTTTCATAGAACAGTCTGTGGTCCCTGGTGTGCAGAATAGGGAAAATTGTTTGGAGATCTTGCATTATAGCCTTACCCACGTAGTGAGACACCAGTGAAGGTGGAAGGGTGTTAAAATAAGTACTGGGACAAAGTGAGAATCAAAGTACTGATGATGCGGGTAGGTAATCAAGCCATTAAATCTTCATACCCTTCCTTTTTCCATTCCTCTCTGCATGAAGATGTACCCAAGTGGCATGCCTTCATCAGGATCCAATTGCGCTGCACCAAGACACACTAGCAAGCATTCGATTGCTACTATGCACCATACAACCCCAAACCAGGTAGTGCACAAAACCGCATTGCCATTTGACTGTGAATATACACTAGCTATACACATCCAAAATGACTGTTTTTTGTATGTGAGTGGACTGCTAGGTGGGTCTTTCTGCAGCCATTAGTGAAGTTACATGATGGATTTATGTGCAGATATGACTAGGGCCCTTCAGGACATGTAGAGCCAGCACTTAAAAAGCATACGTAAGTAGCCTGTGCATGCTATGAGCGTGACTCCTTGAGCTTCAACTCCACACATTACAATGCCCTAAGAAAGTAGTAAAAATACAGGATGAACATTTCTGCTTCCAAGAATCAAGTGGTCAACATCAGAAAAGAAGAAATATAAAACATTAGGGATTTTATAAATCCTTAAAAGGTTTAAATATAGTAACAAGTGGTGAGTTGATCATTCAGGTGTTTGTTAAAAGTGTACTACTGCAGAGATCTGTGCAGCATGCAGATTCATTTGGCTCATAGCCACACCACCTCAAACTTTCACCATTGTAAAAAAAATAAGGAAGAGAAAAACGATGTAATTAGAGCCACAGAGTTGGATTAGGAACATCTAAAGATATTAGTTGTATCTATATATAATTATATAGGTACATCGACTGTAGTGAGACCCTAGTAGCATTAGAAAACAGTGCTGAAACTGGCCAGACAGATGAATTGCAAAGGCATGGCACATGAAGTGAGCGCCATCCTTGCAAACCATCCAGCATGCTTGCAGGGATTGTTAAGTAGACTATGAAGCCAAGGGGCAAGTATGTACGCTAACGCTCCCAATTTAAGCAAAAAACTCAAGCTAATCTAAGCTACACCTAAAACAATGTTCTAAATTTCCATGTAGATGTTATTACTTCAGCTGCCTGTGCTCTACAGAGATGAGATCGCCTTACTATGTGAAGTATGCTTAGCCATGAGTTTGCCTTACTATGTGAAGTATGCTTAGCCAGCCCTACCAAACACTTGATGTTTATTGTGGGCACCTGAACTCACCTTAGAAGATTGGGGGCTAATCTTTGACCAACAGAACTTGATTCAAGGCAAAAGAGGCACAAAGGGTAGAAAGGAGAAATAGGTTAAGCAACTATGAAGGCAGAAAAGGGGATGAAAAGCCTTCAAGAATAAAGTCAAAGCAAGTGTAGGATTGTAAGGGAAGAAGGCATTCAACAGTACTCTAGGAAAACATTGGGGGTTCTGCCTTTATCTTTTCAAAACCAAAGAACAGCTCACCTTGGAACCAGTACCACCAGAATACTCACACACAGAATGGGCCATAAATTTCACACTAAGAAGTATCAGCTCTGTATCAGGAGTGTAAGCTAAGCTACCCAGTGTCCAAGGATGAGATGGTGATAACGTTAAATCACAAGAAAAAGGCACATGCAATTCCAGTCCTAATCAGCACTTTCAAGAAAATATTGCTCTTCGCAAGGACAGTTTGTTGGTTTGCATAGAAAACCTTCACTAATGTTAGGATGTAGGAACAGTGAGGCACAAAAAACTGAGGCCAGTAATCTGAATCTACATTAGACTTCACTCACTGATAACTTTGCACATCCTAGACATGTTACACTGCTAACATGTTGCACTGGTGAAGGCCTACTTGTTTACAGTACACTGACCTGTGAGCTTGGATGAGAAGGAAACAAGCACATGATTTGTACAAGCTGGCAAATAAATGTGCAGCAATTTGTGGTACAATCACACTTGAAAAAAAGGGTTCAAGTTGACAAGTGTGCATGTAAATTATACTTTGGTCTATGCACTTTCAAAACAAACATACAGTAATATGTGAAAACAGAACAGCGGTTTAGCTACGAGTGGTGATCCTTGGCAGAAAATTCATTTGTGTGATTTATTAAGCTAATTTTGCTTCATGTACAATAGGAATCTATGCCATGTGTAGGCATCCACTCAGGAGCACCCACCGTCCCCTGCCCTCTGCACATCTTCCACAGAGCCGCCGCCGCCGCCATCGCACCGGAACTACGACGCACCATAAACATCACCTTCAAAACCGGCATTTTTCCTGACGACTGGAAATGCGCAGAAGTCAAGCCCCTGCTCAAGAAGCCCACGGCAGATCCTTCGGACCTCAAAAACTACCGACCCATCTCCCTCCTCCCCTTCATGGCCAAAGTCACTGAGAAGACC
Source organism: Calotriton arnoldi (assembly GCA_963921515.1). NCBI lineage: Eukaryota > Metazoa > Chordata > Amphibia > Caudata > Salamandridae > Calotriton > Calotriton arnoldi. The sequence goes on from CAWUFW010002113.1 coordinate 197,999, forward strand.
GTCAACGCCCAACTAACAAAATTCATCGAAGAGAACTCCATCCGCATTTCCGCAGTAACCGCAGCACCGAGACCACTCTACTCGCCGCCACAGACGACATCCGGACCCTCCTCGACCAATGCCACACTGCGGCCCTGATCCTACGCGACCTCTCTGCAGCCTTTGACACCGTCTCCCACTACACACTCACCGCCAGACTCCACAACGCCGGCATACAGGGAACCACCCTCGAATGGCTCTGCTCCTTCCTCACCGGCAGAACCCAAAGAATCAGACTGCCACCCTTCCTCTCCTAACCCACAGAGATCAACTGCAGAGTACCTCAAGGATCGTCACTCAGCCCTACACTCTTCAACATCTACATGGCCCCCCTCCCCACCATCGTCAGGCAGCACGGCCTCAACATAGTCTCCTATGCCGACGACTCCCAGCTCATCCTCTCCCTCACCAAGGATCCCGTCACCACCAGACCCAGCTTCCAGGAAGGAATGAAGGACGTCGCATCCTGAATGAGCAGCAGCTGCCTGAAGCTCAACTCAGAGAAGACAGAGGTCCTCATCCTCGGACCCTCCCCCACCGCATGGGACAACACCTGGTGGCCAACCGCCCTCTGCAGCCCGCCCACCCCCACGGACCACGCCCGGAGCCTCAGCATCGTACTCGGCTCCTCCTTCTCCATGACCTCCCAGGTCAACGCAGTCACCACCACCTGCTTCAACACCCTCCGCATCCTTCGCAAGACCTTCAAATGGATCCCCCCCGAATCAAGAAAGACCATAACCCATGCACTCATTGATTGATTGATTGATAACAATTGACGTTATGTAGCTTCTGCCTGTCACCCACACAAACCTCATGTACCCACAATTAAAGAGAAAGCATTAACTCTTGATGTGAAACAGGGCAAATAAAGAGGCCCATCTCCTGGAGGAATTGCACAAAGTGAAATCAGAAAACCTGGGCTCAATCTCAGCTTACCCACTTGACCAAATTGTGTGATTCTAGGTACATTTCTCTGGTGCTTAATAATAGTGTTCCATGTACAATACAAATCTAGGCCGCATAAAGTGCTCCTGACATTTGACTTGCCTCTTAATTAATTAATAAAATTGTTGTCGGGGTGAGCACATGAATGTTTCTGAGTTTACCCAAAATTCAAGCTATTACTTTTATTAAATGTCAATACAGTGATAATCTGAAGTATTACATGAAATCTTTTTGCATTTTAACAGAATACAGTTTTTGACTTCAAAGAGACTTGCCTATTTTGTAGCATGAATTACTTGCCAGTTTCATGGCTCAGATCTTGCATGGACTGCCCCTGTTAATTTGTTCACTCTCCCACTTCTAAAGAAGCTATGCTTCGAAAGCAAGGCTGGGGCCTTTTTGTATTGCAGTGGGATGGGGTGAAGTAAGGGCTGGGTAGTAGTATGTATCAAGAGCTGGAATGAAGTCCTGGATACAGCCCATTGACTTCAACAATCACCATTGGGCTTCTTTCTTCCTCTTTTTGTCCATGCAGTCGCAGCTGGCATGACTCGCGGGTGGGGGGGCAAGGGGTCGCGCGGCGGGAGGAGGGGTAATGTAAAAAAAAATTACAACTTACCTTCGCCTGCGGTCCCGCGTCACGTCTCCTCTCTCTGCTCCTCACAGGAAGCAGGCAGCCTCCCTCTCCTCCCCTAAGCCAATCACAACGCTGCAATGGCAGCGTTGTGATTGGCTGGGACGCCGACCGCACAGGCGTCTATGGGGAGGCCGTTTTCACCATGCAGGCTGCATGCAGCAGTCATGGAGAAAACAGGAGAGTGCCTATGACAGTAGGCAAGCCGCACTTCCCCTGCCTGGAGCAGGACCAAGCCCCCAACCAATCCCTTCTGCTTTCTCGCAGTGCGAGAAGCAGAAACATAAAATGGTATTCATAATACCTTTTTATGTTTCTGCTTCTCGCACTGCGAGAAAGCAGTGGGGTGGCGCTCCTCCGCACACGTGGAGGAGCTGCCCTTGTGTCCATGTGTAGCGCACCTCCAATGGAAGGCAAGATGCAGGAGGGCTCAGGAACAAAAAGACCAATATTCTGGCTGCTCACCTTTTTTTTTTTATTTTTTTAAATGGTGTGCAACGAATGTTGATCTTATGGATTCCGGGTGTGCTGGATTCTGCGAAAATCACAGGGTGGGTGTTTTTCTGCGTTCAACCTGCTGGTTTCTCCTGGCTTCTCACACTGGGCATGCAGGGAGATAAATTAAAATGACAGGGCCGACCTGAGGCAGGCTTGAGCCTGTTTTCCAGCTTTGCTACTGCCCTGTGTGTGAGCCCTACACTAGCTAAATTTTTTTGCTGGGGAAACAGCGCCCACTCTGAGAATAGTGGGTGTTCACCATCCACCCACATGTCCCCCGACTTGTGCCACACATTCAATGTATAGCTGTGGTGTTGAATGCCAATCTGCATCACATTTTAAAAAAATGCATATCTAATAATCGTACAAATATATTTTGTGAAGTGTACTACCACTATAAAGAGACTAAGTACATGATAAATGAATTTCTCCAATAAAGATCCCAGTAAATGAGACATGCTGTTCAAAGGTTTTAGCATTGCCTCTATTATTGGCTTTCTGGAACTGTCAACAGTAACTTCAAATGCAGCCCTTAGCCAGATATCACCCTTTAAAACAAGCATTGGCCAAGACAGTAGGTCTGCTCTTGGTAAACTGGTACAGTAGTTAATTAGATATTTTTTTAGTTTTAATTGCACATATGCCAGAAAAATAAAAATGGAAAGTGTTGTGCTGCTTAAACAGGGGTGCCATATGCTTGCAATAAAATGTTAAATTCAAAGAATGAAAATATCATAATCTAATTTTAACAGAACAGTTTGGATACATTTAGAAGGCAGGTGTCTCTGGACTAGGTATAGAAACATGTTTTAAATTTAATGCACGACTCAAAAAAGCGATTCTTATTGGTGCAAAAAACAAAACGCTATTGACTTTGAATTGCTCCAGCCTGAAAACCTATTTTAAACTCATAAATATGAAAGAAAAAAATAGAGCTGGAGTGGAAAGAAAATGCACCGGAAAACGAAATCAGTGGCCTATCAGTACTGGCACTTTTGTTTTGCACATGTAATCAGGCAAAATACAGGCACTCATACTGTGGGACAGCCAATGGCTGAAGTGGGCTGGCCCAGTGCCCCATACTGTAATGGGTAGAAGCAAAATGTGAATTACAGTAGAACATGTATGAGAACGGTTGCCTAAAGCACACCTATGTATCTGTTTTTTTAATTATGAATATTATTACTTGAGCATGGAGAAGACTTTAAAATATATTTTTGCAATGCGCTTAGGGGAAGAATGGAGGCACAGGTGTTGGTTGTTTTGGTGAGGTGAGGTGATGTGGTAAAGAGCAGAAGGTTCATCTGGTTTAGCTCCTTTTTTTGTTCTTTGCTTAAAATAAGTTCATACGGTGAAGATGCTTGATGTGGTTATTCTAGGATTGAGGGAAGGTGGGGAGGCGAAGAACACTTTGTTTTGCTCATTGGCTTAATTTGCTTGGTCACTGTTGAATTTTCACATGCTTGCATGCCAACTTTGAAGCTATCCATTTTATAAAGAGATAAACCATTCGTAGTGAGGCAGCTTTTATTACCTCTTTTGATAGTGATGAAGAGAAGTCTTGTCTCTTTAGCAGCTTTTATTACCTCTATTGATAGTGATGACTAGAAGTCTTGTCTCTTTATATTCCATAATGAGTTTTTGCCACAGCTGTTCTCAGTACATAAAGTTAAGTTCTCAGATGCTGATGGCGAAGCTAATATTACCCAAAAGAGACCCTCACAAACTTTTTTATGGTAAATAAAAATGCATAAGTAATAAAACTGCATTTAGGAAAATGATGGAGATGGGGCCCACACTATTGCCACCAGCGAGCATGTTTATTTTGACCAGAAGGGGGCTGACATGGAGATTTTAAACAGATGTGTCATATCACTTCAAGAGAGAACTGTTATCCCCAAAAAGATGTGTTCTAAATCTTCAACCTTCTTGACAAGATGGATTTTTGCAAAAAAAAAGGATCATGTGTGAACTGGTTGTTACAGGTATCAACATAACAATTTGTTTACTCGTAGAAGGATAATATTGATATATGATGACACACCAATTAGTAACGCTGCTAACAATTGAGTGCAATTAAATTGTGTAATAGTAATACATATTCTTTACAGGGCTAGCAAGTGATAAAACTACAGGAAGAAGCTCTGCATAATTTGTTCTGATAACATTATGGTCTCTGCACTCACATCTCTTTTACACCATATTCTGTTGCATAAGGGACAAAGAACTCCCTGCCGTACCTGGTAAGGATAATGCAAGTACACGAGGAGTTCTATTACCATACAGAGGAATGAGGCCGAAAGCAGAGTTCTTTTATAAGGTTATGGAACTCCAACCAAGGTGACTTGCATATACCTTTATGTACGCATGGGGTACTTTAGTCCTTATAATACATGGTCACATCATCACCTTTCCCACAAATGGCTTAAATCCTTGGTGTATAGCCCTTTCATATGAATGAGAACATGTATGCAAACATTAAGAATAAAGATAGAATCACTAGTAAAAACTTGCGCTGTAAAACATCTGTTAGAAATTTGTAGCAAAAAATTACCATCAATTTAATACAAGTCAGCTCTTTTAAAAAAAAGCGTGGTTGTTCAGAATGTGTACAAACATGCAGAAAGATGTTGCTCTGATATAAATTTACCTTGAAAAAAATTAAAAGACAAGGCGTTTGGCAAAGCAGGAACAAGTTGGTATCATTAAATGCAGCAGCCAGGAGAGCAGCAACAGTCGTGTCTGAAGACGGTCTTGATGTACAGAGGTTTTGGCCAGCATTATATACAGTTCTTGAAGTACAACAAACTGATTTACACATTCTTGTAGAGCCTGTTAATCCCGGCTTAGTCATGAACCATAAATACAACCATCTGATAAGGGGGAATAAGTGGCTCTCGACTTTGTGGAGACCCAATGTGGGCCAGTATGTATGTATGTATGTGTCCAGATGTCCAGCATGGGAAGTGCGTGATCACTGCGTGCAGTGTGCATGCTGTGTTCTGATTAGCTAAGTGTTCCTAACTACATGGGCATCTGACTTTGTGGTATTTTGGGAACAGGTTTCCCTCTGCTCAAACGTGTTTTATTAGGACAATCTCCTCAGACCTTCTGTGGTGTAGCTGCCTATCTATGGGATTGATCTGGGTTTTCCCTGTTCGCACATTTGTCTTCAGGATAAGTGTAATCCCACCTGTGACCTATCAATCAATCGGTAGGCTTGGGGTTGCAAGGCCTGTCTGACCATGTATCATTACTCAGGGTTGATGGGGAGGTCATCTTGGGTGGATTCGACAGCAATGATATGAGGTTGCTATTATGTGTACATATAAAATGGCAGCCATTGATATCGCGTTTACCAACATTGTCATTACTATGTGTATATTTGTCATGGCATACATCGTATTTACCGGTATTGACACTGCTATTTTTACATATATTATGGCGTACATTGACATTGCATTCACCGATATTAACATTCCCCATCCAGTTGAATTTTCAACTGCATAATTTTTTTCAAATGTCAAAAATCACATTATTCAAGGCTGGGTGTGTTTCTATAGTGACTGCTATCCTTCCTGTAGCTATTTGCATATACCTAATTTGAGGGCTGTGTTTTTACAGCAAGAAACCCCCATTTGTAGGAAACCACACAATAATAGTACAATAATGAGACCCGGAAGCACAGTTTGGTCACCCAAAGGGGGAGCCAGGAAAAATACTATGAAACCAGAGCTTCACAGGGGCACCTCACTCCTTGATGTCAGATTGTAGATGATGCAGTGCTTGGATAGCAAAAGTGAGAGTTCCGTTTTCGAGATCATTTCCAGGAATAAATGTGCAAAAGGAAGCACCAATCTTGGTGCACACCCCACCTTCCATCACTGTCAACATGTTGATAATTGGATGTGTACCAATCACCTCCAACTAAACAGAAGCAAGACTGAGGTCATCCTCTTTGGCAAGGCGGATGAACACTGGTCGAGTGATTGGTGGACACAGAAACTGGGCCCGTGTCCATCCCCCAAATCGGTGGTGCGTAATCTTGGAGTGATCATGGACACTCAGTTGTCGATGAAAAACCATGTCAACCAGGTAATCAGCATTTGCTATGGCTTATTGCGTAAATTACGCAAAATCTTTCAATGGATTCCTATTGAATCCAGGAAACCACTGGTCCAGGGACTCATCATGAGTCGCATTGACTATGGCAATGCCCTGTTGGCCTCCATAAACGTAGAACTTCACTCTAAACTTCAAGTCTTGGAAAATACTGCGGCCATACTGATATTAAACATCCCTGCAAGAGCTCCTTCTGCGTCCAGTCTGAGATCCCTCCACTGGCTCCCTATCAAGAAGCCTTGTCGTTTCAAAATACTCTGTCTAGTGCATAAGAGTGTTTATGGAGCTGGGCCAAGTTACCTGGCCAAGAAACATGTCTGGTATCAACCTAGTAGGACACTCAGATCTAGTTCTAAACGTCTTCTCACTCCTTGCAGAGTCCGTACCGCCAGAAATGGCGTCTGATCTTTCTCCTTTCTCGCTCCTGTCTTCTGGAACAAGCTACCACCCCATCTTCCTGCCATCACGGATCATAAGTCCTTTCGTAGGGAATTAAAAACTTGGCTTTTCGATCATCTTTAACTCTGCATTTCCGACTGTCAGTTTTCATGGAGTCCTCGCTAGCGCCATGAGACCCTATGGTGATATGTGCGCTTAACAAATGCCTTTGACTTGACTGTCAACAAGTCCAACACATACCAATATTGCAGCATCACCATGAGGCGGATGGCTCTTAGTTCTTCTCTGATAGCATTTAGGCCAAGCTCAGTGTCGTTAATCATCTTCAGTAGTTCCACCTGGTTATAACCAGCGGGTGTTTGCCTTTGATTGTACGGATAAGAAAGGTATGGACCATCTTTCATTCACCTGAGTGTCAGAAAACTGTCTGAATTGTTCCAGAATGTCCTTGTACTAAGCCCAGCCTAAATAGTCAGCAGTTCTTCTTTTCGAGCTTGATGCAATAGAGTTGTTTTCTTTTGAAGCGGATGTTGGAACAACTCAGACAGAACAGGGAAGACTAATATTGGGGTGTGTATGATCATGAGGGTTCAGAGGCCCCACTTTCCGGGCACGAGCTGCGCATAGGCAAATTCTCTGCATTGCCAATAGTGATCCATCAAGTGGAGGTGCCCCATTGCAGGTCTGGTATGTGCAGTATTGCTTCACAGTTTTCATTGGTAACAAGCGGTTTTGTTCCTTCTTCCTCTGAAATACAAAGAAGACATTTCCGAACAATTAGGGGGTTCCCGTTCCCTTCCAACCATGTGTACCTATTTATCTCGTTATCCCAGATTTCCTGGCATGGGGTATCTGTGCTTGTGTTTTACCCCTTCCCATGGGACTTATTTCCCCTAGCGTCATCAAGGTGAATGGCCCTGCACTGGAATTCCATATCAGGGGTCCATTTGTCATTAAGAAAGGCAGCCCCAAATATGTTAAGGCCCACCCTGGGACCACAGACGGAGGTGGGAGTGGACATATTGGTGCACTGATGCAGTATTTTTGCTACCTCCAAGAACCTCTTGTCTGTGAAGTCTTGGGCCAAACAGTGTCCTCCCCTATAAAGCCCCTTCTGTGCATCCTGTCTCGCTCGGTTTGAATGTTGCTAGGTTTGGTAAAAAGGTATAGTGCTTTGGAGTTGTTTTCATACCGGGTGATGTTTACTGCTGCTCTATGGGGGTACTACTCTATTGGGTTGTATCTTGGCCCTAATCCTACGTAGGTACGGGTGAATGAGACATTTTGCTTTTTTGGGGGCTATCGCTTGGGATAAGTAAAGCATTTCTACGCCTGCGGCGTGGGGTATCAGTGAACATATGCAACACAGCCTGTGCATAGTTTGGTTGCCCATGGTTGTCATGTGCTGATAACATGTGATAGTGAGAAGTGCACTGTGTAGTGCATGAGGAATGCTAGTGTTCGGTTCAGTGTAAGTGAGGTCCCTATGCAAGCACTGGAAGAATGCCGTGGTAGGCTCCATGAATCTAGGCAGATTTCTGGCTTCAGAGGGGCACGAAAGCACCCATGCCAGACAAAGTGTACAAACATACATAAATACATAACTTTGGGAATATTTGTAGGTCTTGGGATGGTCTCCAGGGGAGATGTTGGCATCTGGCTTGGTGCAGTGCAAAAAGAGTGTTTGTAAAAAAAAAAAAAGTGTCCGGAATGGTAGCCTGTGGCACAGTTAATGGAGGATTCACTGTGGAATGTTTTAGCCATATGTCGGAGAAGTGGACCCAGGACTCTCTTCCTTCCACCTTGAGGGCAGTAGGCATTGAAAACATTTCTCGGTAGGGCCCTTCAAACTTGGCTTGCTTCCATTTCCTCACGAAGTTGCTGATGTAAACCTCTTGTCCGGGTTGAGGTGTCTGGTAGGGAAACTTTGTGTTGGTGCCCTTAGAACTCTGGTGGTGGACTTGTTTGGATAGAAACTTGGCTGTTTTTGTTAATTTTAGAGAGGTATACATGCAATTCATTCCCAAATGCCTGATTGCTTGCTTCATCGCTTAATTTGGTCCAGGCCGTTGGGATGGGTGTTCCCATCAACCTACTGGTTACCATCTGGTGAGGTGGTGATCCTGCAAGGTGTGTTTCTTAGCACAAACAGGACTAAGCAGTGGAGCCACTTTTTGTTGAGACTGGTGCAAATTTTGCTAATCTTGTCTTTTAGCAGACCGTTGAGTCTCTCAACTATGCCATTGATTTGAGAGTGGTACACCACCTCCGGACGGGCAGAGAGGGGTAGGTCTCACACGCAACTCTGCATATGATCATTGTCTGGCCGCAGTTGTCACGCGGTACTCTGCCAAGATCCATTGGGTATTGAAAAAAACAACCATAGGGTTGGATTTCATATACTCAATTAGGGACTTCATCACCAGGTGTAGTTTACCACTGAATTCCCCTGAGATATACGTAAAAAATTATTTTCAGGAGCTGTTTCCATTTTATATCACCACATACAAATCAGCCCTGGTGCAGGGTAAAAGTTACTTCTATACTTTTGGTCCTGAAGAAACGCCCCAGATCCCTTCTGGACCAATAGGCGTGAAACATGTTGACCTTTTAAAAAATATGTAACGTGTGCAAACTGTCACAGTCCATCACGCATGAGTGACAGCATTCTCACACTTCCCTGTTTTTAACCCTACTAGGGGGCTCATATAATAAACCCTGTTTTGGGACTCCTTAGGTAGTTTTTACCAGAGTTCTTTTCAAATGCACTTTACCCTAGATTCACAGACCCCACAAACCCATTCGGCTTAAAGAGAAGATCTCCAACAAAGAGCCCTCCAGGGGGGCCCATGGGCATTGCAGTGCTGGCCCCACGAGCAGTAAAGCCCTATGATGAGGGCTCTATCTTCCATATAGGAATACCCTTTCCTTAAATGAAGAATTTCTGCCTACACTCCACTTTAGACTTTATTTCTTCTCCACAGGAACAGATACCCCCTTCTTTGTGCTGATACATTACCTCAATGGGAGCATCGGTTCTGGACCATTATCTCGCTCCTAGTCTCCCCTCTTCTTTTGATTGATATGGTGGTACACTGAGGCCAATTTGTGAGTTATACCTAAAAGGGTGAAGATGTGATCAAACATTGAGTTGACAAAGTGCCTGCCGTTGTCTGATCGGATAACGTCTGGCACTCCCCATCTCGATATCACTTCCCTGATGAAGAACGTGGCCAATGCCTTGGTGTCACAGTGTACACAAGGGTCGCTTCGATCCACCTGGAATAAGGGCAGACCACGACTATTGGGTATCGATAATTAGTGCCTTGGTCGATCATATCGATGAAATCGATATGTAGGGCTTTGAACGGCTCTCTATGTCAGGGGAATAGCCGATAACCCAATCTTCAGTGTAGGTTTGGGTGAGTATAGTTGGCAGAAAGTTCATTTATTCAGATACATAGTTACTATTTCAGCAAGGTTGTGTATGAACGAGTCACTTTGAAGCTCCGCTACCATGTTATCTTTTGCCATGTGTGTGGGTAGGTATAGTTGAGGTAAGGCTATGTTGACTAGACTGTTGGGCATAACGGGTTTCCTGGTGGGTGGGTGGTGGTATATAAGGTTGTGTGCGCTCTGTGTGCAACCCCTAGCTTGTCATTGTTTCTTTTCATCAGGAAGTGCTGTCTCTTGTAATTCTCCCAATTCAAGCTTGCTGTCTCTGTGTATGGCTTGTCGTAGGACCATTCTGTCCCCTCAGTCTGCTGTAAGGGCAGTATGTGTGCCACACTGATCTGCCCGTATGCTGATTTTTTCGCCATTTGGTCGGCTGATGCACTTCCCCAAGATACAAAGTCTCTGCCCCGCATATGGGTGGCACACTTTACTACAGCTACGTGCTTAGGTAGAGTTAACGTGTCTATCAGTAACTCCAGGAGGTCATGGTGCACGATGGGACTACCTCTGATTTTTAGAAACCCTTGTCTCCTCTACCTGCCTATGCTAGAATGTACAGTGGTGGCAACATATGCGGAGTCGGGGTAGACTTTCACTGTCCTCCCTGAGCTTTTGGTGAGGGCTTCAATTAACACTGTTAGCTCTGCCATCTGTGCTGAGAGATGGGGGAGGATAGTCAGCTGTGCGGTGATGTGAAGTGTCTCCGAGGCCATCACTACATCCGTCCCGCATGCCTCACACCCGTTTCTTGGTCTATCGTGGAGGATTCATTGAACAGTGCCTCCCTATCTGGGATGAGATCCTCTTCGGCCTGACTGATCCTTTCAGGGGTGTAGGTCACACAGTCGTGCATCTCCTCACCCTCCTTGACCTTGTGTGCTAGGAAGGTGGCAGGATTTACCAGATGGCACCATAATATTTTTAGGGATGGCCTAGAGAGCATTAGTTCATATCCCGACACCCTTTGCGTTGTCAGCATCTATTTGCCTTTCTGTATGACTGCAAACACTGAATGCTCATACAGTGTCAGTGGTGCCCCCATCACGATGGAGGTGCTTTTGTTGACAGCAAAGGCTGCTGCCACCAGGGCCTGCTTGCACGGGAAATGACCCAGCATAACTGAGTCCAAAAGCCCGATATAATACGCAAGGGGCTTGTGTCCCATGGGGTTCTTTTGTGTTAGGACGGCAGTCATGACTCGCCCGTTGCTGTGGCTAAATAGAAAGAACTCCTTCTTATAGTGGGTGATCCTAACATGGGGAAGTATGATATTTCTGTTTTCAGCTTGTCCAAAGTTTCCTGCATCTCGGGTGTCCATGTCAGCTCCCCATGGCCTGTTTTGGCCTTCTTCATGGCCCGAGCAAGGGGGCAATGAGTGTGCTATAGTCAAAGACCCACTGCCGGACACGGTTGCACAGGCCTAAAAACTTTTGCATACCCTTTTTTGTTTTTGGTGGCAGCATAGCCCTGATAGTCCGCGCGTTCAGGTGTAATCAGTCGACCAGTTGCTGAGATGAGTTGACTCAGATAGCTAACCTCCTGTTGCACATATTGCACCTTTCCACTTTGTATCCTTTTGTGGCAAGTGAGGTTAGGAGGACTATTGTTCTTGAAGACATAGATCCTCGGAGGGACTGCAGACCACTTCCTTCCTCAGTATTCTGTTAAAGATACTGGGGGATTTGCAGTACCCTTGTGGCAGTCTCCGGTATAGCAGCTGAACCCCGCGGAAAGTGAATGCAGTAAGGCATTCCCTGTTGGGGTGCAGCAGGATGCAGAAGAACACTATCACAGAGAAGTAGCTGGCATCTGCCAGTATGCTAGTTAAGCTGACAGAAGGGTCCGGTACCACTGGGAAGTCTGGGACCAAATGTCATTGAGCACAGGTCCTGAATCAGGCGCCAGGTGCCTCCCTTTCTCTTTTTAATCCGGAAGATCAGAGTATTGCAAGGGGAGACTCCTATGTGAAGAACTTCTTGATCCAGTAGCGCCTTAATCGTGGGTGCTATGCCTTCATCTGCCTCTTTGGTGAGCAGATATTGATGCACCCATGGCAGGAGGGCCCCTTCACCTAATGTTACTCTTACGGGGTCAGCGATGTTATTGAGCCCAACATTGTAGAGTCCCTTGGCTCACAGTTATTGTGGCACTGTGGCCATTTCTTGTTCCTGCCTCGTTGTAAGCACCGGCAGGCTCGACGGGGCCTCACTCCGTAATTCCACCCTAAATTGGATGGGATTGGCGAAGATAATCTCCGACGCCTCCGGGCATTCACTGAACAATTGGTCATTAGTTATCTCCCTTATACTGAGGCCGGGCGAGGTGAAGATGACACATGCCCACGTTGCACTTGCTTGGTCTGTTGCCAGCAGGACACTGTACCTGGGCCGTAATTCGACAGCCTTCAAGCAGAGCAGGGCTTCCCCTGGTGGTGTTGCATCGCAGTGACCTTCCCGGTGGAACACAAATTTGCATGGCAGTTGCAGCTTCTGCCTCAGTAGTTCCAGTGTGTTAGCAACAAGGGTGAGGACGGCATTTGTAACGGCTAGCAAATTGATGGGTGTTGCTCTTGCCTGTCCAGCTATGCCATGTGGGTGTATCAAGGACATGAGTCTAGTCTGTATAATCCCAGGGGTCGAGCAATTAATGGTCATGTTTAATTTGGCCATCAAGTCTCTGCCCAGGTGATTAGTAAGTGATGAGAGGTGATATAGTAGCACTCCTTTCGCTCAGCTACCTTCCACTTCTAACTCTAGGGGTTTCGTGAAGGGGACCCTCATGACGGGGCCTGAGAATCCCAGTGTGTCCATTGAGTCCCTGGACAGGGGCATGATCCCTTCCTTTAAACAGGGCTTTGTTGCCCCCATGTCAATTAAGAAGCTGTAGGGTGTGCTATTTATCAATATTGTAATGGGGGGCTCCTCATCGGATCATCAGGTTACGGATAAGATGGACACGAGGGAGTGGGGGCGTGGGTTTCACCCGATGAGTACGGGTCCTGACCCACGCTTGCCCGGCTGTTAACTTGATGGTATGAAAGAAAGGAGGGGAGGTGGCCTGGTCCTGGTTTAAGGGGGTTCTCTGTACAGCTTCCTTGACCCTTGTGACTACATGCTGGATCCTTCCTAAACCTCTGTGGTGGTACCGCTATTGGTGGCATCACCTTCTGTGCCATTGCAGCTACAGCTGTTCTGGCCAGGGCTGCCTTCTCCCTGTGCAGGGTTTTCACAATGGTATCCTGGTCCCGTTCCACTTTCTGCCTACTTACTCTCATTTCCCTTCTTTTCTCCACTTTCCTCCTATCCCACCTTACGAGGCATTGCTGCACGTAGGTGAAATCCCAGTCGGGATTTCTTCTCCCATATCTGATGCAATCCTCTACCCTAGCCATGTACGCTGGCTCAAATGACCCCCCTTCAGGCCGGGGCCAGCCAAACCGGTTCCCCTCCTTAGTCCAGTCTGCCAGTAGGTCGCAAAAAGGGCAAGCAAAACCTTCCCCATGCTCCCTTGCTATTATCTCTCTTGGGGGTCACTTGGTGCTCATTGTGTGTTCGGGACCAGTAGCTGCATCCTGGCTGTTTGCCTTCATTCGTGCCACGAATCTGGTCACACATGTGTTTTTGTGTGTTCTATTATGTTGGTATTGAATGTTTCCCCTCGGGGGGGTAAGCAGCTCCGTTCAGTCAAAGAGCCAGGTCTTGAGCGTCTTCCTGAAGATGTTCAGGGAGGGGGCGCGTCTGATGTTGAGCGGAAGCTCGTTCCAGGTCTTGGCTGTGATGTAGGAGAAGGTTCTTCCACCTGTTCTGGCTCTGCGGATGCGTAGGATTTCGGCGAGGTCGGCGGATCGGAGGTTTCTCTTGGGTACGTGGAGGGAGATTCTCTCATTGAGGTATTGGGGTCCGGTGTTGTGGATGCATTTGTAGGCGTGGGTGAGTATCTTGAAAGTGACTCTCTTCTCAACGGGGAGCCAGTGGAGGTTCCGTAGGTGTTGGGTGGTGTGCTCGTGTCGAGGAATGTCGAGGATGAGTCTGGCTGCGGTGTTCTGTATGGTCTGGAGCTTGCGGATAAGAGACTTGTTGATCCCGGCGTAGAGGGTGCTGCCGTAGTCCAGTCTGCTGGTGATGAGTGCATGGGTGACGGCCTTCCTTAATTCATGGGGGATCCACTTGAAGGTCTTTCGGAGGATTCGTGGGTGTTGAAGCAGCTGGAGGCGACGGCGTTGACCTGTCGGGTCATGGAGAGGGAGGAGTCGAGTACGATGCCGAGGTTTCGGGCGTGGTTCATGGGTGTGGGGGGGCTGCCGAGGGCGGTAGGCCACCAGGTGTTGTCCCATGCCGAGGAGGACAAATACTATTGTATAGTACTGATATTGTATAGTACTGACTGGTTACTATTTCATAGACACATAAACGTACTAACAGGACATAACATTTCAACATAAATACAATTGCAAAATTTAACAGCACCACAACATCAACAATGCATACATTGAAAACCTTAATGAAAATAGAAGAGAAAAAATTGACAGAAAAAAATGATTATTTTGTCCAAAACATCTTAGCTCGCTCCTAGCGCCAACTGCCCGATGAAGATGGAATACTCTGCTCGGTACACAGAGCTAAGTGAGCTCGATAGTCTGTCAGTATTGGTTCTGGGACAAAAATGACAACAAATTGCCTAGAGAAGAAGGAACAACCTCACAATTTTTGGCTCTCCATGGCCAGACACAAGCTCCACCTTATTCACAAAAAACCAAATTTTTCCCTAACGTCAAAATTAAACCCTATATCACACCCTGGGGTCATCTGTGTGCCGCTCAGCGATCCAAGTGAAATATACACCTCTTTCAGACACTGTTGGTGTTAAGAAACCGACAGTCCCTAAGAAAGCTCCTTTATACTAAAAAAAGAAGATCAAATTGGTGACCCAATATCACATCCAGGGCTTATGCGTACCATTTGTGCAACGCTCAGTGGTCAAAGCAAACTAAACTGTAAACTACCTTCACCTACCCTAGCATGCTGACTAGAGAAAAAGTGATCTACACACTTGTCCTAGTTTGCCACATGCCACATGCTGGTGTCATGCAGTTCCTACCAATTTGTAGCACCTGTGCATTGTTTGGACAACATAAACTAAGGGCTTGGTGTCAAGACTGATTCCAGATACGCCCGCAGGATATGCTGGCCTATAGACCAGCTTGCTCACAGTACCACCGTAAGCCCCCCTAACCTACCAGAGAGCGATTGGTTTCTGGCAACCACTGAACATGACAACCCTGATTCCTCAGGAATCGTGGAAAGAGTACAGAAACTTTCGCTCAATCACTCATGCTCACTTATTCTCAGAAAAATATACAGAGAATACACAGTGGGATGGTTTCAATAATATTTATTGAACCAACGTTATTCTTAAATAAAATACGTGTGCTGCAATGATTAGTTGACAGTAGCAGAGAAACTTGATCACTAGCACCAAGAGCGTAAATAGTAGATATAGTTCTACCATGGTGCTAAACAATTGTATATATGCAGGCATATAAACAAGACAGTAATCTAGCGTACTCTTACTATGCGAGCCCTACTCTAAGTGTACCTAAAGTGTGTGTAGGTGTAGAGCCAAGAATCCCCCCAAGCAACGGTGCAAACCCATTACCTGATAGGATAGAGTGAAGGACCCCGTCTTGGTCTCGAGTTGAACACCCCTAACGGAATGTCAGACTGGTGCGTTGCGGATTCTCAGCATGCACGGTCTATCAGTGTCTGCTGAAGTACCTCCCCTACCAATCTATCAGGATTCCTATTATTTATAATAAAAGGCGGCCTTGCGATGTGTGCGTTCGATTAGTGATGTTATGGATATGTAGATAGCATAGTCGCCTCGTGGATAAAGATAGGACGACTTTTGTACCCAGTGCGTAGAAAGGCCTAGTACATGATGTTCAAGGCGTTGTGATAATGTTTTGCGAAGCTGGATGTGTAAACTAAGTAGTTTCAGAGAAACTAATCCAACATTGTCGTGCATGCAAATGTGTGCAAAATTTCACAGCTGAAATGTTATTTTCTAGGGCAATGTAAGAAATAAGCTCCTTCACAACATGGCCCTAACTCGGGAATGTAACAATCCAGTGTCATGAAGTTCCCGAATTTAGGAGTCAGTTAGGAGAAAGAATTTCCTACTCACGACTACATTTCATTTTCAGAACCACCAGGTCTCTTCTGTAAGCTAATCTAAGGTGTTGCCTAGGACTGTAGCACTGAAGCTTGTATGCTTAGAAATTGAGGCCTTTGTTGTAGAGTGCTTTATGTGAAAAGCACAATGCCTTGATCATGGCCCTCTTCTCCACTGGTAACCAATGAAGCTTCTTCAGCTCCTTGAATAATGTTAGTTTAGGTATATTTAAATTAAGGCTATTCTGGAGCATTTGGTTGATAGCTAAATAATGAGCATTACAATAGTCAAGGCAAGATTAAACTAATGCAAGTAACATTGTTTTCCGTGAACCAATATGTCCAATAGGCTTCATCGTTGCCATGATGCTATAATAAACACAGGTCTACTGAAGTGCACATATGCTGGCAAACATCATGCATACTATTATAAAATTTAAAGTTTGTACAAAGTTACAGTTGGCAACACAATATACAACTCCTCTCAAAAGGGCCTAACAAGGATTATCACAATGAAAATCTTGTACCACCAGGGGTTGTCACTGGGCATCATGGACACCAAAGCTTTGTATTTACATGGTAACTTGTGATTTTGCTTTAACAATATATCAGTTTACAGCCTGTAACACAGTATGAAAACAATCAACTATTAAAGGCCTATTGGCTTTAACAAATGTTCTTCACGATAAATAAGTCTGGCCACTGACCTTCTTGTAACTTCATTATAAATAGATCTACCTTATAACTAAGGCTCCCGGTTTTCCGTTTAAACGGAATTTTACATATAAATGCAGACGGAAAACGTTTTTTTCTTTGTCTGTATTTATATATAAAAAACGGAAAAATACTGGCAAGACAAATGCTTGTGCTACCTATGTGTTCCTCTTGAAAATCCGTGTCTGAGGTGCACAAGGGCTGGGAAAGAAATATGAAACCACTGCCATCAAACTGCCCCTCTGGAGAGGGGTGAACAAGTGCAGCCGGGAGCGCCGGGCCCGATTCACAGAACTAACTTACGACAAAATCCTAAACTTACTACCATTTTGGTATTCACAGAATGAACTTTCTCATTTTGGTATTCACAGAATAAACTTACTCATTTTGGTATTCACAGAAGACACTTACACATTTTGTGTAACTTACACATTTTGTGTAACTTACTCATTTTGAGTAACTTACACATTTTGTGTAACTTACACATTTTGTGTAACTTACACATTTTGGTATTCACAGAAGGCACTTACTCATTGATGAGTAAGTGCCTTCTGTGAATACCAAAATGAGTAAGTTAATTCTGTGAATACCAAAATTGTTGTAAGTTCATTCTGTGAATACCCAAATGTGTAAGTTCATTCTGTGAATACCAAAATTGTTGTAAGTTCATTCTGTGAATACCCAAATGTGTAAGTTCATTCTGTGAATACCCAAATGTGTAAGTTCATTCTGTGAATACCAAAATTGTTGTAAGTTTAGTATTTTGACGTAAGTTAGTTCTGTGAATCAGGCACGCTGTGTCTGCAGAAGTAGACGTTTCAACAGTAGCGGTCGGTGGTGGGAGTGCCGCCGGGCGCTGACGTGGGGCGGGGGAGGGGCAGGGTGGGGGGTAGTAAACTACGGATTACGGCCGATTACAGGTGTGAGAAGTTGGCCTGCTATATGCTGTTCACTAATTAAAGTGGACACCTTGCACCAGAACAATTCGACTCTTATGGTAGATAGGTTTAAGACAACCTTTATAGAAAGCTATCCTAGTGGTAGCTGTGGAGAGCAGCCTTCAGGCTAAGTCTTGAAGGAATGTAAAGCAGCTTGTTTTACCACACAATCTCTTGAATTACCAAATGAAAAGACACCACACAGGTATATATATCAAATATATATGTATTTATTAATAAACACTCTCTACTAATCTCTTTATGAGATTAGAGGATAGGAACATATGTACAAGTCAAATATTATCAGGATAAGTTTAGCACAATTGAATATTACAATCTTAGTTTGCTAGACCTAGGTCTAGGGCATCTAGAATCGAGGGACCCCCAAGAACCACCCCAGGTAGTTGTAGGAGACCCACAGGGGACGGACGCGGTGACCTCGCACCGATGCGAATCCTGTACGAGTCTATGCGCTCAGACGCGATTGAGATATCAATGTTCAAGGTCCCTTGCGTGTTCGAGGCGAACACACCGATCGGACTCAGTACGAGTCGAAGGATACGGTCTACAGATAGGATTTGCAAGGGAGTCGGACGCGGTGTGTCTAACACAGACTCGAACCATGTACGAGTCAGTGCGAGAATCGCACGGGGAAAGTAAGAGTTTTAGGATACTTCTGGTGAACCTACAAGCAAGTCACTTACAGGGTAAGTAGTTCGAGGGCCCACACCTACAGGAGCACCGTAGTGCTGGAGTTACCTCACCCAGGGAAGCCGGGTGCACAGGTGTCCTTTGGTGTCGGGTCGCGGCGTCGTTTTCAATGGTGAACAAAGAAGACTTGCTGCTTGTGATGGTTTGAAGAAGTGTCCGGTGGAATCCAAGCCTGGATTCGGTGGAAGGATGACCTGAAAGCAGAGGGGAGACAGTGTTCAAAGTCACTTGGCAGTGACTCGGGGCAAGGAAGATGAATGCCCACCGTCGTCGCAGGGTTCAGGTCGTTCATGGTTGCCTTGACTCTTCAGCCATGAGGTCCAGGAGGTGTCGACGACAACTAGGAGCTGGATTCGGTGTGTCCCACGATGTCTGCGGCTTACTGCGGTGTCGGCAACTCGATCGGAGCCAACAAGCCTTGGTAACAGCAAGTCTCGAGGAAAGTGTAAAGAGGCAATGGTGCAGACCAGCAAGGTCTGTGGAACTCACCCAGCAAAGGTAAGTCAGGGCAGGCCTGGAGCAACCAGGGGAGCCCTTTGGTTTCTTTGGAAAGTCTTCTGGGGACCCACAAGCCGGCTGGCAAGGGGTCGTGAAGACGCCTTGGGAGGATTCTCTCACAGGGGTCCACGGTCACTCGGGACGTGGTAGGCCGCTGATCTTAGGAGGGATTCCTGCTGGAGGCTGGGACCACACGTGGTCCAAAGCACAAGTTCGTGGAACGTTATGAGGGGTTGCACTTGACAATAGTGCACAGTACCCAGGGGTCACGGTTCCTCGTTACTCTTGGGGTCCACTGGCCTCAGCTTCGCTGGGGACTCACAATGTCCTTTGAGAAGTCAGGAAATTCACTTTTTGGGCTGCAGGGACTTTGGACTCCAGCGGGAGCGGCATAGTTTGCAACCATCGTTTGTAGTTTTTGGTGCCTGCCAAGCAGGGGAGTCACTCCTTGACTCCAAGGGAGATTCTTCAGTCTTCCAAAGGTAGTGGAACGTCGAAGGTCCGGGATTCTTCTTGTAGAGCGTCGTCCAGGAAATCTAGGGTGCAATGCACAGGTTCCCCCTCTTATACTAAAAGGAGGGGAGGGACTAGCTCTATGACCCTACCTATGGGAGGGTCAGGGGAGTGGGTGGCTACACCCACTTCCCTTTGTCCAGTTTCGCGCCAGAGCAGGGACAGGTAGCCCCTGAGCCGGTTTGAACTGGCATATGCACAGAGGAGCCTTCTGCTCCCCCAGTGCAGGACTTCAAAGCACTCTAAGAGTGCACCCACCCAGCCCCAATACACTAAACCCTGTCTGGGAGGTGGTCACACCCCCTTGGGACAGGATATCTATTGTTGGGCTCCCTCCACTGCGAGTGTTGGTCATCAGCAGGAGGGCAGCCCAGTGTCTGTGACTGGTGGCATCCATTTTGTGATGCCAGGGCTCTGTCGGATTCTACCGCGTTTCCACAGTAGGTACATGTCTATCCCTCTAGAAGGGTGGAATGCTACCCCTGCCGCCAGGACATGTTTCGATGCAGCCATTCCAAAGTTAGCATTTTACCGTGAGGATATAATGCACTTAAAAGTATATGGTTTAACCGCATCCACAAACAGCACCAGAGAATGGACTCTGAGAGCTGCAGAGGGGCCCTGCTCAGGCAGAGGCACCCCCTCACCTAGAAGCCAAGCACCCTGCCCTCCGGATTGATAGGGCCTGCCTTAGGGGTGACTGATAGGGTTATATGTGTGTGCAGGAGAGATATAGGGAACCTATATCTCAGTGAGGGGTGCTAGCACTTCCTCACTCAGGCTGCAGTAGCAGGCCTGCGGTGTCAGATTTAGTCTGATTCCCAGGGGTGGCATAATACATGCTGCAGCCCCTGGTAGGCCTGTGAAGTACCCATGCCCTTGGTACCTAAGGTACCATATACTAGGGACTCATAAGGTACCACAGTATCCAATCACGAGTGCACCTAGAGTGCACTCCAAATCGTTTAGAGAGAACAGAGAGGCTGGGGCCCTGATTAGCAGGGTCCCAGCCTGACTATAGCCAGAAACCAGTGTAAACATCAGAAAGAAAGTGGGGGCAACATAAGAGGCAGATCCTACTCTCCTACACAACCCCCCCCCAACCGCAGGGACACTAAACTAACCTTGACCAGTTGAGTCTTCGTGTTCAAAGTGGAAATACCTTGAGAGTCCATCTGCATTGGCATGTTGGGTCCCAGGTCTATGTTCCACTGTATAGTCCATCCCCTGTAGGGAAATGGACCACCTCAAAAGTTTTGGGTTTTCTCCTTTCATTTGTTTAAGCCATGGGGGGGCTTGTGGTCGGTCTGAACTATGAAGTGAGCACCAAACAAGTATGGCCTCAGCTTCTTCAGGGCCCATACCACAGCAAAGGCCTCCCTCTCTATAGCTGACCAACGTTTCTCTCTAGGGGTCAGCCTTCTGCTAATAAAAGCTACTGGCTGGTCTTGACCTTCATCATTCAGTTGAGACAGTTCAGCTCCCACACCCAGCTCAGAAGCATCTGTTTGGACAATGAACTTTTTGGTGTAGTCTGGACTCTGTAAGATGGGGGCAGTGCACATGGCCTGCTTTAGGTCTTCAAATGCCTTTTGACAGCTAGCTGTCCACTGAACCTTTTTTGGCATTTTCTTTGAGGTCAGATCATTCAAGGGGTCACTATAGATCCATATCCCTTGACAAACCTCCTATAGTACCCAGATAGGCCTAAGAAGGCTCTCATGTCTCTGTCAGCCTTTTGGTCATGCCAAGCTTTGTGTAATTCTTGGCTGGCCTCTAGGTTTTTGGTTGCCTTTTTCATGTACTCTGCCATCCGGGAGCGGAGACCAAGTACATAGTCCATCACATCTTGTTTGGGGGGCTTGAGAGGTAACTCCCAGCCCTCTTTTACCAAACACAGTGGACCTCTCACAGGATGCCCAAACAGAAGCTCAAATGGGCTGTAGCCAACCCCCTTCTGTGGAACCTCTCTGTAGGCAAACAACAGGCAAGGAAGAAGAAGGTCCCATTTCCGCCTAAGCTTCTCTGGGAGTCCTTTAATCATTCCTTTCAAGGTTTTGTTGAAGCGTTCAACTAAACCATTGCATTGTGGGTGATAGGGGTGGTGAACTTGTAAGTTACACCACACTCCTTCCACATTGCTTTCAGATACCCTGACATGAAGTTGGTACCTCTGTCAGAAATGACCTCCTTTGGAAAACCCACTCTGGAGAAGACTCCAATGAGGGCTCTTGCCACCACAGGGGCTGTGGTGGTCCTCAGGGGAATTGCTTCTGGGTACCTGGTGGCATGATCCACTACCACCAGGATAAACCTGTGCCCAGATGCAGTTTGAGGGTCAAGGGGACCAACAATGTCAATCCCTACCCTTTCAAAGGGTACCCCCACCACCGGTAGTGGTATCAGGGGGCCTTTGTTGTGCCACCTGCCTTACCACTGGCTTGGCATGTGACACAGGAGCGACAAAACTCCTTTGTGTCCTCTGACATATGTGGCCAATGAAAATGTGGAACAAGCATGTCCCAGGTCTTGTTTTGGCCCAAGTGTCCTGCTAAAGGGATATCATGTGCTAAGGTCAAGAGGAACCCCTAAACTTCTGAGGTATTACCAACCTCCTGGTGGCTCCAGGGGCTGGGTCTCTACCTTCAGAATATAGGAGTCCCTCATCCCAGTAAACTTTATGGGACCCACTAGCACTCCCAGCAGCCTCAGCAGCAGCCTGCTGTCTGAGGGGTTCAAGAGAGGGGCAGCACTGTTGCTCCTTCCTCAGATCTTCCCTAGAAGGGCCCCCTGCCCCCAAGAACTCAACCTGATCAGGCTCGAGTCCCTCTGGGGCAGTTCCTTCTTCAGGCTCTGCTTCACCTCCCTCTGGGGGTGAATCTGTGATCTGAGACAGAGGGGAAGGCACTGCCTTTACCCTACTGCTCCTCCTCTTGGGAAGCATCTGGTCCATTGTTCCAGGATCCAGAACTGGTTCAGTGTCATGCATTCTTGCTTGTGACCTGGTCACAGCAAATACCTCTGCAGGGATGCCCAACATCTCAGCATGAGTCCATAACTCTACTTCAGACCAGGCTGAAGTCTCTAGATCATTGCCCAATAGACATTCGACAGGGAGGTCTGCACTGACTACAACCTTCTTGAGGCCAGTTACCCCTCCCCAGGAGAAATTCACAACTGCCAGACTATGGTTGGTCTTGGTGTTGCTTGCATTGGTCACCTGGTACATTTCGCCCAGGATGATCTGTCCAGGGTCCACAAGATCCTCTGCCACCATGGTGACAGTAGCACCTGTGTCCCTAAATGCCAAAGCCTGTTTGCCATTTATTACAGGCTGCTGTTTGTATTTGCCCAGATTACTGGGACTCACTAGGAAGGACATATTAAGGTCTCCCTCACAAATCAGCATTGCCTGAGTGGGCACTCTGACTAGGTCAGAGTCCACTTCAGAACCCAGGGTCAACCCTACTAAACCCTTAGTCTGTGTACCACCTCCACCAGTAGCTGAACTAGGGGGAACAGTTGCGTTAGGGGCAGGAGTGGTGGTGGTTTGGTCTTTGGACTTGTTACAGTCAGAAGTCCAGTGCCCTTTCTGTTTACAGAATTTGCACCAGGGCTTCTTTGGCCTTTTCCCTTGTTGGACTGTGACTCCCCACCAGATGCAGATTTTTGGGGCCCTTGTGAAGACTTCTGGTCTTTTGACTTATCCCCACCTTTCTCAGAGCCCTTAGGATCTTGCTTCTTGGTGTCACCCCCTTGGTTCTGGGGTTTCTGCCTCACCCTGGTTCTGACCCACTTGTCTGCCTTCTTTCCCAATTCTTGGGGAGAGGTCAGATCCGAGTCCACCAGGTACTGATGCAACAACTGGTTCTGGCAATTATTAAGGATTTGTTCTCTCATCATCAGATTATACAATCCCTTAAAATCAGTAACCCTACTGCCAACCAGCCAACCCTCCAGAGCCTTGGTTGCACAATCAACAAAGTCAGTCCAGTCCTGAGTCTGTGCCTTCTGGGTGTCTCTGAACTTTAACCTGTACTGTTCAGTGGTTAAGCCAAACCCATCTATCAGTGCACTCTTCAGGACTTCATAATCATCAGCATCCTCTTCTCTAACAGTGAGGAGCTTGTCTCTACCTTTATCTGAAAAGGAGAGCCACAAGATTGCTGCCCACTGCTTCTGGGGGACCTGCTGTACTCTACAGGCCCTCTCCATAGCAGTTATCCACTTGTGGATATCATCCCCACTCTGGTAGGGAGGAACAACCTTGCTCAGGTTCCTATGGTCTGGAATAGATTCTCTGCCTCTAGGGACACTGTTGCTGCCACCAAGGGGTTCTAACCCCGCTCGTCGAGAAGTTCTCTGGATCTCCAGGGCTTCTCTATCCAGTGCCAACTGCTTGGTTCTGAGGGCAACTCTTGCTTCCTCATACTGCAGCAGTTTACACATTCTTTCAGAGGAGGTCTCTCTTATGGGAAAGTATGAGTTCCTCTGGTGGACAAATTCTCTGCCAGAGTGATAAGAGTGCTCAGATTCCCTGGAAGGGGACCTATGCCTCTCATCCACTCTGTCAGTTCTCTTAGGGAGAATTCCTCTGTCCTTTTCAGGCCCCTTGAGGCCTGGCCCTTCAATCACAGAGTCCTGGTCATTCGGATTTTCATCGTCTGACCCAGATACTGTAATTGACCCACCCACTGATTCAGACCCATTAGCTCCTAGAGCCAATCTAAGATCATCTGCTGTCAGCAGATCTATCAGGTGCAGGGTTGAGGGACTCTGGCCTAGTCTCAGGTGTCTTTCAACACACATGGCTCTCAAGTCAGAGAAAGCCATGTCCTTATACTGAGGCTGAGTGGATCCACTGGTTCCACCCTTTAAGGACATTCTAGTGTTGTGCAGTGTTGTACTACCTACACTAGTTTGTGGCCTACTGATACTAGCTTGAGCTGTAGAAAGGGTGTGCTATCCCTTGGCACACAGCTCTAAGTTCAGTAGAACTTATCGATACTAAGCTTGACTTTATATGTACCTTAAGTACCTATAGTGGTTTTCAGTTAGTAATTCAAATAGAGATTTTCTGGTAAAACAATAGCAAGCTGGAATCCCACACGCTGCCCACCAATGTGAGAAGTTGGCCTGGTATATGCTGTTCACTAATTAAAGTGGACACCTTGCACCAGAACAATTCGACTCTTATGGTAGATAGGTTTAAGACAACCTTTATAGAAAGCTATCCTAGTGGTAGCTGTGGAGAGCAGCCTTCAGGCTAAGTCTTGAAGGAATGTAAAGCAGCTTGTTTTACCACACAATCTCTTGAATTACTAAATGAAAAGACACCACACAGGTATATATATCAAATATATATGTATTTATTAATAAACACTCTCTACTAATCTCTTTATGAGATTAGAGGATAGGAACATATGTACAAGTCAAATATTATCAGGATAAGTTTAGCACAATTGAATATTACAATCTTAGTTTGCTAGACCTTGGTCTAGGGCATCTAGAATCGAGGGACCCCCAAGAACCACCCCAGGTAGTTGTAGGAGACCCACAGGCGACGGACGCGGTGACCTCGCACCGATGCGAATCCTGTACGAGTCTATGCGCTCAGATGCGATTGAGATATCAATGTTCAAGGTCCCTTGCGTGTTCGAGGCGAACACACCGATCGGACTCAGTACGAGTCGAAGGATACGGTCTACAGATAGGATTTGCAAGGGAGTCGGACGCGGTGTGCCTAACACAGACGCGAACCATGTACGAGTCAGTGCGAGAATCGCACGGGGAAAGTAAGAGTTTTAGGATACTTCTGGTGAACCTACAAGCAAGTCACTTACAGGGTAAGTAGTTCGAGGGCCCACAACTACAGGAGCACCGTAGTGCTGGAGTTACCTCACCCAGGGAAGCCGGGTGCACAGGTGTCCTTTGGTGTCGGGTCGCAGCGTCGTTTTCAATGGCGAACAAAGAAGACTTGCTGCTTGTGATGGTTTGAAGAAGTGTCCGGTGGAATCCAAGCCTGGATTCGGTGGAAGGATGACCTGAAAGCAGAGGGGACAGTGTTCAAAGTCACTTGGCAGTGACTCGGGGCAAGGAAGATGAATGCCCACCGTCGTCGCAGGGTTTAGGTTGTTCACAGTTGCCTTGACTCTTCAGCCACGAGGTCCAGGAGGCATCGACGATGACCAGGAGCTGGATTTGGCGTGTCCCAAAATGTCTGCGGCTTACTGCGGTGTCAGCAACTCGATCAGAGCCAACAAGCCTTGGTAACAGCAAGTCTCGAGGAAAGTGTGAAGAGGCAATGGTGCAGACCAGCAAAATCTGTGGAACTCACCCAGCGAGGGTAAGTCAGAGCAGGCCTGGAGCAACCAGGGGAGCCCTTTGGTTTCTTTGGAAAGTCTTCTGGGGACCCACAAGCCGGCTGGCAAGGGGTCATGAAGACGCCTCGGAAGGATTCTCTCACAGGGGCCCACGGTCACTCGGGACATGGTAGGCCGCTGATCTTAGGAAGGATTCTTGCTGAAGGCTGGGACCACATGTGTTCCAAAGCACAAGTTCGTGGAACGTTGTGAGGGGTTGCACTTGACAATAGTGCACGGTACCCAGGGGTCGCAGTTCCTCATTACTCTTGGGGTCCACTGGCCTCAGCTTCGCTGGGAACTCACGATGGCCTTTGAGAAGTCAGGAAATCTACTTCTTGGGCTGCAGGGACTTCAGACTCCGGCGGGAGCGGCGTAGTTTGCGACCATCATTTGTAGTTTTTGGTGCCTGCCAAGCAGGGGAGTCACTCCTTGACTCCAAGGGAGATTCTTCAGTTTTCCAAAGGTAGTGGAACGTCGAAGGTCCGGGATTCTTCTTGTAGAGCGTCGTCCAGGGAAATCTAGGGTGCAATGCACAGGTTCCCCCTCTTATACTAAAAGGAGGGGAGGGACTAGCTCTATGACCCTACCTATGGGAGGGTCAGGGAGTGGGTGGCTACACCCACTTCCCTTTGTCCAGTTTCGCGCCAGAGCAGGGACAGGTAGCCCCTGAGCCGGTTTGAACTGGCATATGCACAGAGGAGCCTTCTGCTCCCCCAGTGCAGGACTTCAAAGCACTCTAAGAGTGCACCCACCCAGCCCCAATACACTAAACCCTGTCTGGGAGGTGGTCATACCCCCTTGGGACAGGATATCTATTGTTAGGCTCCCTCCACTGCGAGTGTTGGTCATCAGCAGGAGGGCAGCCCAGTGTCTGTGACTGGTGGCATCCATTTTGTGATGCCAGGGCTCTGTCGGATTCTACCGCGTTTCCACAGTAGGTACATGTTTATCCCTCTAGAAGGGTGGAATACTACCCCCGCCGCCAGGACTGGCGGGGGGGGTAGTATTCCAAGGTGTTTGACACCAAACACGACATGTTTCGATGCAGCCATTCCAAAGTTAGCATTTTACAGCGAGGATATAATGCACTTAAAAGTATATGGTTTAACCGCATCCACAAACAGCACCAGAGAATGGACTCTGAGAGCTGCAGAGGGGCCCTGCTCAGGCAGAGGCACCCCCTCACATAGAAGCCAAGCACCCTGCCCTCCGGATTGATAGGGCCTGCCTTAGGGGTGACTGATAGGGTTATATGTGTGTGCAGGAGAGATATAGGGAACCTATATCTCAGTGAGGGGTGCTAGCACTTCCTCACTCAGGCTGCAGTAGCAGGCCTGCGGTGTCAGATTTAGTCTGCTTCCCAGGGGTGGCATAATACATGCTGCAGCCCCTGGTAGGCCTGTGAAGTACCCATGCCCTTGGTACCTAAGGTACCATATACTAGGGACTCATAAGGTACCACAGTATCCAATCACTAGTGCACCTAGAGTGCACTCCAAATCGTTTAGAGAGAACAGAGAGGCTGGGGCCCTGATTAGCAGGGTCCCAGCCTGACTATAGCCAGAAACCAGTGTAAACATCAGAAAAAAAGTGGGGGCAACATAAGGGGCAGATCCTACTCTCCTACAACAGGTAAGTACACATATAAATAAATAAAACAAATTTCGTTTCTCGCGCTGCATCGCCAAATGCGATGCAGCGCGCGCAACGAAATTCGTTTTATTTATTTATATGTGTACTTACCTGTAATCGGCCGTAATCCGTAGTTTACTACCCCCCATCCTGCCCCTCCCCCGCCCCACGTCAGTGCCCGGCGGCACTCCCACCACCGACCGCTACTGCGTTTCAATGTTCAGTGCTTCATTTTTTGGGCATAAGAATCAAAATTGCTATGGAAAATATTCAGGAAACTCAAATGGCCCTTTAAAAATATATGTGTTAATCAGCATTTAGGCACAAAGTATCTGCTCTCTGCCATGAAGTGATTTTACAGACAATTAAAATCCTAGAAACGCTGGTGAAAAGTGCTGGTTGTTTCTCATTTAAAGGCCTGTGACTCTTGCCCACTGAGGACAGCTGCAGTCCTGTGACTTTCGCACTTTGCTATCTTTTGCTGTACGAGTGTTCACATCCAATTCCCTGCACATTCCCTGTACATTTTGAAGGTGACCCAGATCAATCTGGTTAAAAGGCCCCTCACTGTGGTGCTCACGCAAAAACCTTTCTACAGGCAGCAGCCGCTTTTTCACAAACTCGAGCTTCAAAAACAAACAGGTACCCTCCAAAGGTGCATTTTATCGAGCCTTACTCACTTGTTTAAACAGACCACTCTCCTCTTCAAATAAAATTAATGCTAACCAGCAAAGCTTTACTGTTGCGCCAGCATGACAGCTTTATACTGTAACCACTATATCAAGCCCAAAGAAAAAGGAGATATGCAATGAAACTGAAGCAGGTATAAGGTAAATTGTTAGAGCAATGCAAGCAGCTAACGTCCATTAAGAGGTGTGAAAACATCCCCAGGACATAGGCTGCAGCCCCAGCAACCTTTTGTGTTTTTGGTTGTATGGGAGGAGGAAGGAGATCGTTGGCCCGCGACTATATTCATCAAAGCCCTGCTGTATTGCGTATAAGCTTTCACACATGGAACCAGAGAGCAAACATCATAATTATCTAATAGGAGAAGTTGTTTAATAATATGGAAATTATGAGCACTGAGGTGTATTACATGGTATAGTTTTGCAACCTTACCTTGTAATACACTTGCAAAACTGTCATGGGTTCAGTCAGGCTCATTTGTAAGACCTTGAGCTCAACCCTGAGTAGCTGTGGCTTCGAGCAGTAAGGCTTAAAAAAAGGAACCAGTTTAAAGCATTTAGAAGTGCCAAACAAAATAAAGTTACACAGCACAAGAAATCAGATACCAATTTATAAAAATAGATTATATTTTAATGAATCTTTAGAAACCAAGATAAGCAAAATCCACCAGAGGGTTCCAGAGACCTAGATTTTAGAGTTAAACGTAAATCTCAGCTTTTTAGTCCAAAGTGCAAACAAGAATTGGTAACCGTAAAGTTTGGAAACTTTTGAAAAGTTTGAGAGAGTTGTGTTGGACTACTCCTGCCCAAGTGGAGTGACCAAATCCAACAGGGAGAAGGTCGGCGGAAGGGGGAGCATTAAGGAGTATTTAGGCAGTTACCTGATCGCCAAAGTAGTCTCAAGTCCAGTTCCACGTGTTGCATCAAAACCATCATAGACTTTAATGAAGTGGTCCTGATGCTGGGGATGCAGGATGCTGAGAATGCTCTGGGTGCTGTGCAATCAACTAGGGTGTCCTTGCAGTTATTTCTCGGTCCATGGATGAGTTGGGAGTGACTTTATCAACAGATATCCGGGTCCCTTAAAATCCTCTTTAAGCCAGTAGAAGGCCAGCTCCTGCTGTGCAACCAGTCTCCATACACAGCAGTATCCTTTGTTGAAGGCTTGTATCCCGTAGATGTGACCAATATGGATTTGGCGACACTACCAGATTCAGCGGACTTTGGTGCAACTTTTGGCAGTCAACGATCTGTCTCTCGGGGTGCCCAGCGGCGGTTGGTGAAGATTCCAGGAATGTGGCTACCAACTTGTTGGAGGTGGCTTCTTCAGCTTTGATGGCCTTAGTGCTCATTCTAGAGGGTTTGCAACTAACCCTTGAAGTCACCTCTATGGTCTGGGGCTCAGGAGCATATTTTCCACAAGCCAGGAGCCACAGGCACAGTCCTGTCTGCTAGCCCAAATATGGCAAGTCCAGTCCAGCAGATGGTGCAGCCTTTCTTGCAAGTTCCAGAGCTCAGTAGGAGAGTCCTTCATTCCTTTTTCCAGTTCCAGTGTGATCTGAGGTTGAGGGTGCCAGGGGTGCCATGTTTATGCCCAGAATGTGCCCTGGGCGGATGATGCGGTCACTAACCAATGGGCTACCAGGATGCCCCCTGCCTTGAGATGACTTCCATCTATGTGTGGCATCTAGCAATCCCAGAGGGCACTATTCTGCCCACTCCCAAGATGTCTTTCTTGGATGTTAGGAGCTTGGTAGCCAACCTTTGGGGTGTGGCTAACTGTGGGCTACATGTCCAAGGGTAAAACAGTTTGGGCACTGTTCCCGTCGCCAACATGTTCACCTGAACAAAGGGTCAACCCTTCGGGAGTGTGATTGCCATTTGCCTATCAAAGGTGGCTTCGCCTTTGAAGCTTGCCTTTAGGGCCAACACCCTGAGTGACTTCCTGCAAGTCCCTTTAGTAGGTTTCTATTGTTCTTGAGCCTGGGAATCATCCCACTACTCCCCAGAAGGGCAAAAGGCTCTCTGGTGGCCAGCGACTGTGTGACTCCCCTGGGCAAACTAGGCAACAGAGTGGCACTTTTCTACAAAGTTGCCTTTCCTTAAGAGTGACATTAAATTCAACCTGGGAATCAATTCTGGTTAAATTCC
Organism: Calotriton arnoldi; assembly: GCA_963921515.1. Classification (NCBI taxonomy): domain Eukaryota; kingdom Metazoa; phylum Chordata; class Amphibia; order Caudata; family Salamandridae; genus Calotriton; species Calotriton arnoldi. Next base: position 228,473 of record CAWUFW010002113.1, read on the forward strand.
ACCATTAATTTGATACTTTGATGTACCAATTTTAGTAGTACCATTCAGAAGTTAGCCGGGTTGATGGGTCAGCCGGCAACTTTGTGTTGGTCAGTGGGGCTACTAACGTTTCCACAGCAAAACAACAATTTGGAAGTGTTGCTATTAGGACAGATTGAAAGCATATGTCCCACTTAATAATACTTAGCTTCCTGCCTCAGGGCTCCATTGGTATTCCCCTTAGGGAAGCCTTACATAAATTGTAAGGGTTGTGGGGGGGCTTTGCCATTGGTTTAAATCACAGAGTCAAACTAGCAGTTTGGGAGCCAGTTTGTACTTTGTCCCACACAGGGTGGCACAATCAGTACTGAAGCCCTGATGTGGGGGGGAGGGGAGGGAGACACTCTGTCTTACATGCCCTGGATACCATATACTAAGGATTTATAAGTAAGTCCACTGATGCCAATTTGGGGTATTAACAACACAATGTGTAGCCCAAAGGAGAGACATTTTACAACTCAGTTATTTGTTCAAGTGATATGGTAGCCGCGTATCAACTCCTTTACACATAATAATCATAGAGTAGCAAAAACACTGATTTATACAACAATAACTATAGCTAGGTGTACTACCTTCTATATTAACAAGAATTTTAAATCACATAGAATGTATATAGTATGCATCAAATAAAATACACTATCCCACTGTCAGTATCAGATCATCCAGATATAATTTCTCAAAACTTTGGTGGCAAGCCAAGACTGATCGGGAGACCACCCAATGGTATTGTCCTCCTTACGTGTAAGGAATGTATCTTCAAAAGGAGGAGCTTGTAAGTCCATAAAGATTTTTTTTGCGATTGTGGTGGCCAATTTATCAACGTTTTGGTCTCTAATCGTCTAACATGTACATGATACCATTCTCTGTACCAAGCATCAAGTTGTATCATTCAATAGACCCAATATGTACAATAGAACAATCAATATGACCATAATCTAAAGCTCAATGGCTGAGCTCAGTCTGAGTCACAGAATTTCAAAGTCAAAAAATGAATGAAGCAATATAGATGAAAGCTTTGAAATATTCTATTAATCTAAAGTCCTTAATCAGAATTCATGCCTATGTGCACTCTGTTCACTTGGCCGCCACTCTAAACTGAAGCCAATTGGGGTAGCCAATTCAACATACACTTTGCAAGGGGTTAGAACACTGGCACTGAGGTCTGGTTAGCAGGATTCAGTGCAATCTCCAAGTCAAAAAACCAGCAACATCAGTCCAAAACCTTGGGGGTGATCAAGCAAAAAGAGGCATATCCTTAAAGAGGGCACTTTTATGACCTTAAAGGGTAAGCTCCAGCAATCACAGTGGTAACTGTGACTGAAACTTCAAACACAATAACTTTGCTTGATAAAGAGCCAGGCACAAGCAGGTGGATAAACAAATGATTACAGCTGCTTGGAGGGCAGGCACTATTTCTGTGGAAGCACACAGCTTTCGACTAATCAAAAGCCGTACTTGGATGAACCAACATCTGGGCAAGGCCACAGTTCCTCTGTAGTACTCCTGAATATTCTTGTTTTGAGCACAAAAGGTCAGACGACATCTGCGCTGTCATGCCAGACCAAAAAAGTGACAACTAGAAAGGAGATGTTATGGTAACATCTTGACTTGTTGCACTTTATAGGTCCTATTCCAAATTTGGTAAAGTGATGATTATTAGTTTGTGCTTAGTAGTATCTACTTACGCTTTATTCCTGAAAGCAAGTTTTGTGTTACTTTGGATGAGTACCTAAAAGAATAGGTCAGATAAATCTTTATGATTTTTTGTTGTTTAATTACATTTTCACCAAAGATTTCAGTGAGTTCTTTTGTTAAAGAGCTATAATAATAAAGGAATAGTTGTTTTTATTTCCCACATATGTTTAGGAAGTGAACAAAGAGGCTGGTTAATGGTATTGTGCACCCAGATATGTTTTTTTAATCTACTTACCTTTGTGAATAAGAGCATTTATTTACCTTTTATTTGTGAACTAAAGTTTATAGTGAGGTTTGGTAAATAGATAAATGAATCTGGTATATTTATATTAAGATGTGGTTAGTATTATTTACTTGCCTTTTATTTGATTATGAAAGTTTTGAGTAATGTTTTTGTTGTTTGTGAACCAATTGTGTCGTGTAGTTCCTAGGAATCCCCAGGACCTGCGCGTTTTGGATGACCTAAACTGAGGGCTTGCTGTCCAAACTGCTTCGGGACACCCCGACAGGATATGTCAGCCGTTAGACCAGTGAGCTCTACAGTGCCACTACCACCCCCATGTATCTCACAGTGCTTACTTATTCTCTGGAAATCCACAGGATGGCGATTAGGTCGTTTTCAATAAGTATTTGTTAGCCCAGCGACAAGCTTGTGTAAAACATATGTGCTGCGACAATTAGGAGACAGAAGCATACAAAAGAAATTGCAAGTGCTAATATGGTAAACAGTAGATACATTTCTACCATAGTGCTAAGAAGAAGAACATATACAGTTCTGATAAACAGTAGCATTTGCATACTCCTATAATGCGCGTCGTACGTAATTTGCCTAAATGTACCTAGCCTAGATATGTAGATGTAGCATGTTTGTGTATGTGTATGTAGTCAAGAATCCCCTAGGGAAGCTCCAACCCCCTCACCTGATGGTAGAGAACGAAGGACCCCGTCTCTGCTCCGAGGATGACACCCCGCAAGTGATGTCAGACCACTGCGTGTCGAAGATTCAGCATGCAGGACCACGTGTCAGCCTGGAAGGAATTCTCCTCTAATTTGCAAGGGGGAATAAGGGTCTTATATACTAGAGTGGTCACTCCAGGGTTTCTTCTAGAATAAATGTTTTGAAAACAATCATAAATGTTTTTCCAAACAAATGCGATCATGCACAGCGGGCTGTTGGCTAAGGATGAAAAAAAGTGGTGACCTTTATGCAGAATAATTATGCAGTGCCTGAGGACATGTTTATGTACGTCAGGTACAGCGTTATTTTGATAATATACTAAGAGCCGGTTCATGAAGAGACAGGGCTAACTACTAGGTAAAAGGTCACCCCTCAGAACTGTTATTATCGTGTGGATGGGACAATGTATGTAAAAAGGGGCATACATGACAGGACTAGCCTAACGAACATAACAATTGGGCAGATATATCCTATATGAAAGTGCACTAGAGGTTCATAAGTATTTACGTACTTTTTAGTTTCAAATTAAATGTTTGAGTACAACTTTCTGTAGTTTAATTATTAGACTTGTTGAGGAATTGGTAAAGCTGTGAACCTAACTATGTAGTGAGTAGCATTTACGTCTTTTATTATGGATCGAAATGTTTCACTAATTTGTGTTGAGCATATAGTATAATTGTTCATAGATATGCGATAAAAATGTTCTAAGGCTATAATTATTACTTACCTTTTATTTTAAAAATTAATGTTTGTTTACGGCTTGTTGTGCAAATGGAAATACTTGTGCAGAAATTGTTTAAAAAAATTGGTAAGAGGCTTAGCATTAAAATACTATTTACTTCCCTTTAATTTCTAAAGCAAAGGTTTTACCAATGTTTGTTTAGTATATTAAAGAAATTGTCATATATATATACATATATATATATATTTATATATATATATATATATATATATATATATATATATATATATATATATATATATATTCACCCAAGATTGCCCTGCAACAGAGACGCACTCCTCCAGCTGGTAGACACAGTCTTTTATTTCCACAAGAACAGGGTTTCAGCTCCGCTTTGAAAGTCCATAGCCTAACGCGTTTCAGAGCGTTCACGCTCTTTCATCAGAGGCAGTTTCAATAGCACCATTTCCAGGCTCCCACAGTTCCCTGCGCGCTTCAATCAATTTTAAAGGCCTCCGGTGTGCCATTCTTAATAGATTCGGTTGCGATGCACGCCGGAACATGTAGTTCAATGTCATGCCCATTTTCAAACCTCCAGTGGTTGTGTGCATATGAAATCCAATACATGGACGCATGACATTGAACTACATGTTCCGGCGTGCATCGCAACCGAATCTATTAAGAATGGCACACCGGAGGCCTTTAAAATTGATTGAAGCGGCAGGGAACTGTGGGAGCCTGGAAATGGTGCTATTGAAACTGCCTCTGATGAAAGAGCGTGAACGCTCTGAAACGCGTTAGGCTATGGACTTTCAAAGCGGAGCTGAAACCCTGTTCTTGTGGAAATAAAAGACTGTGTCTACCAGCTGGAGGAGTGCGTCTCTGTTGCAGGGCAATCTTGGGTGAATATATATATATATATATATATATATATATATATATATATATATCACAAAAACAAGAGGCTCGATACTGGCAAAAATTCAGCGTTTATTCACAGTCCAAACACTGCAGGTTCCTTCTTTCACCTAACGTTTCTGCCTTTTCCGGCCTTGTTCACAGGTAGAAGGACAATAATTCAAGCACATTGCATTCAGCTGCGTGTTTTAAAGTTCTTGAGACTCACGTGACTTAGTTGAAAAATACTAGTCCCAGAGTGCACCGTCAGTGTGATAGTAATACAGCTGGAAGTCCACTTTATTCAGCGTTAGAGAAAACAATTTCTTCATTGCGGTGCCACTCTTGCATGGAAAATGCTAGGAAAGTCAGGTGAGTAAACAGTCATTTAGCATATTGCTGTTAATCTTTTCATGACGAGAATGTACACAAATCCAGCCAGCACGATCGTGGGTGAAGGTCACTCACCCTGAATCCATTCCAACACGCGTGCCCATTCGCCACATTGGCCTCTCCTTGGTAGGCTGGGGCGCGTGAGTGGGTCATGCTCCTCAATCAATATCAAAAACAAGCCTCCTGTTACCGGAGCCCCCGACCCTTCATGGTAGCCTCTTCACAATGGGCACGGAGCAGCCCATCTCTCTTTAACACCACAAAAACCAAGAGGCTCGATACTGGCAAAAATTCAGCGTTTATTCACAGTCCAAACACTGCAGGTTCCTTCTTTCACCTAACGTTTCTGCCTTTTCCGGCCTTGTTCACAGGTAGAAGGACAATAATTCAAGCACATTGCATTCAGCTGCGTGTTTTAAAGTTCTTGAGACTCACGTGACTTAGTTGAAAAATACTAGTCCCAGAGTGCACCGTCAGTGTGATAGTAATACAGCTGGAAGTCCACTTTATTCAGCGTTAGAGAAAACAATTTCTTCATTGCGGTGCCACTCTTGCATGGAAAATGCTAGGAAAGTCAGGTGAGTAAACAGTCATTTAGCATATTGCTGTTAATCTTTTCATGACTGAGAATGTACACAAATCCAGCCAGCACGATCGTGGGTGAAGGTCACTCACCCTGAATCCATTCCAACACGCGTGCCCATTCGCCACATTGGTTTTTTGATATTGATTGAGGAGCATGACCCACTCACGCGCCCCAGCCTACCAAGGAGAGGCCAATGTGGCGAATGGGCATGCGTGTTGGAATGGATTCAGGGTGAGTGACCTTCACCCACGATCGTGCTGGCTGGATTTGTGTACATTCTCGTCATGAAAAGATTAACAGCAATATGCTAAATGACTGTTTACTCACCTGACTTTCCTAGCATTTTCCATGCAAGAGTGGCACCGCAATGAAGAAATTGTTTTCTCTAACGCTGAATAAAGTGGACTTCCAGCTGTATTACTATCACACTGACGGTGCACTCTGGGACTAGTATTTTTCAACTAAGTCACGTGAGTCTCAAGAACTTTAAAACACGCAGCTGAATGCAATGTGCTTGAATTATTGTCCTTCTACCTGTGAACAAGGCCGGAAAAGGCAGAAACGTTAGGTGAAAGAAGGAACCTGCAGTGTTTGGACTGTGAATAAACGCTGAATTTTTGCCAGTATCGAGCCTCTTGGTTTTTGTGGTGTTAAAGAGAGATGGGCTGCTCCGTGCCCATTGTGAAGAGGCTACCATGAAGGGTCGGGGGCTCCGGTAACAGGAGGCTTGTTTTTTTATATTGATTGAGGAGCATGACCCACTCACGCGCCCCAGCCTACCAAGGAGAGGCCAATGTGGCGAATGGGCACGCGTGTTGGAATGGATTCAGGGTGAGTGACCTTCACCCACGATCGTGCTGGCTGGATTTGTGTACATTCTCGTCATGAAAAGATTAACAGCAATATGCTAAATGACTGTTTACTCACCTGACTTTCCTAGCATTTTCCATGCAAGAGTGGCACCGCAATGAAGAAATTGTTTTCTCTAACGCTGAATAAAGTGGACTTCCAGCTGTATTACTATCACACTGACGGTGCACTCTGGGACTAGTATTTTTCAACTAAGTCACGTGAGTCTCAAGAACTTTAAAACACGCAGCTGAATGCAATGTGCTTGAATTATTGTCCTTCTACCTGTGAACAAGGCCGGAAAAGGCAGAAACGTTAGGTGAAAGAAGGAACCTGCAGTGTTTGGACTGTGAATAAACGCTGAATTTTTGCCAGTATCGAGCCTCTTGGTTTTTGTGGTGTTAAAGAGAGATGGGCTGCTCCGTGCCC